>JAJPUD010005090.1:0-62693 GCA_023553655.1 Myrmecobius fasciatus | reverse complement strand
TTTAAATGTGTGTTTTGTAAACAGCATATTGTTGGATTCTGGCTTTTAATCCAGTCTTCTATCTGCTTCCACTTTATGGGAGAGTTCATTCCATTCACATTGACAGTTAAAATAACTAATTCTGTATTTCCTGCCATCTTATTTACCCTAGGTTATGCTTTTCTCTTTCCTATCCCTCTTCCCTCCTCCCTAGTATTTTGCTTTTGATAACCACCTCTCTGAAACAGTCCTTCCCCTTTAAAGCCTCACCCCCTTTTTTACTCCTTTCCCCTAATTCTACTCTCCTTCTATTAATGTTTCCCTTTCTTTTCACCCTTTCCCTCCTATTTCCCTATAAGGTGAGACAAATTTCTTTGTGATACCAATATTTCTGTTATTCTCTTAGAGCTAAATCTGATGAGAGTAAGATTCACACAATGTTCATCACCCTCCCTTCTTTCCCTCAATTTTAATAGGTTTTCTTTTCCTCTACTTGTGATGTAATTTCCCTTATTTTATCTCCTTTTTTCCTCTTCTTCCAGTGTTATCCCTTTTCTACCTCTAATTTCTTTTTCATATTGTCATAATATAATAATCACAATCATAATATAATAATAAAATCAACCTCATTCTTTAAGTATATCCATAACACAAATATAGTTCTCAATAATTTTTTTTCTTTTTATCTTTTTATGTTTCTCTTGAGTTCTGTCTTTGAAGATCAAATTTTTTGTTCAGTTCTGGTCTTTTCATTAGAAATAGGTGAAATTCACCTATATCATTGAATGTCCATCTTCTTTCCTGAAAGATAATGATCTAAAGATAAGATCTCTTTGGCATATAAGCCCAGTAAAAACCCTGCTGGGTAAAAGGGTATGCACAGTTTGATAACTTAAAATAATTTCTTGGAAGTTTGATTGGTGTGGCATTGAATAAGTAGATTAATTTAGGTAGTATTGTCATTTTTACTATATTCTCTTGGCCTATACATGAACATTTAATATTTTTTCATGAGATTAGATCTGACTTTATTTCTGTGGAAAGTGTTTTCTGATTGTGTTCATATAGCTCCTGATTTTGCCTTGGCAAGAAGACTCCCAAATATTTCATGTTATCGACACTTATTTTAAATGGAATTTCTCTTTGTATCTCTTGCTGCTGGACTTTGTTGGTAATATATAAAAATGATGATTTGTGTGGATTTATTTTGCATACTGCTACTTTGCTAAAGTTATGAATTGTAGAGTTCTCTAAGTATATATCCTCTGCAAAGAATGATAATTTGATTTCCTCATTACCTTCTCTAATTCTTTTAATCTCTTTTCCTTCTCTAATTGCCAAAGTACTCTTTTATCTCTATTGGACTTAACACAATTCTTTTGTTCTACCTTATGAGTGACCTATTGCATTGATGTTTGTTTTTCCTTAAAATTAATTAATTGAAAACTTAAACACAGAATAGGAAAAAGGGAAAAAATATGCTATATGCATAGCAGAGCATGAGACAATTAAATTATAAAACAATAAATTTCCTTTTTAAGAAAGCCTACATAATAAATGTTATACATTTTGAATAGAGTTGTCCATCTTTTCTTTGCTTCCTTGTAGGTTTCATTTTGTTCTCTACTATGAAGCTTTCTCTTCCCTCTTCCCCAATAAAGCTAAAATTAAGTATTGAGACTTACACACATATATGTATCTATACATATATCCACACACATATATACATAAATACACACATATGTATACATATATACTCATTATATATGTATGGATAGATATAGATATTTATAATTATATACATATACATTTATATGCATCTATGTAGGATTATAATATGGACTTGTTCTGTTTTTCTCTGAAAGTGGATAACATGTTCCTTGATAAGTCAAAGCATTTTCGTAGTTTCTAAATCCACTAACTTATAGTTTTCTACACAACAATATCCCAACCTGATGCTATCTATTTTAAATAGACTAGCACAATTTAGCTAGGAGATGTCTGGCTGGTTGTAGTATCCTAATTGAACAGTACTAACCTTTTCCACCAGCATTTGCATTTGTTAGTGAACAAACCTGTTAATCCTAAGAGCAAAATGCTTCTCTATCCAGTATTTCCCTATATAAAGTGTATCCCAAAAGTCTTAATGCAGTTTTAAGCTTTGGTAACTGTCTTCCTATTAGAAAAAAAAACTCCTTAAATGCAGAAAATTTTCTCTTAATTTCTGGCATATAGCAAATATTTAACAAATATTTTGAATTCATGGATTCATGTATCTCATTCTTTCATCCTTCTCCAAATGCTCTACAAATGTTATTTTTCCCTCCATTCCAATCACCATTTGTGATTTTCATTTAAGTGTATGGAATTATAATAGTATCCAAATTATTTTTAAAATAATTATGACTGTGATAGAAGTATATAACTTGATGATCTCAAAGATTGTCTCAAAACTGTGTGCATATATGCTTATGCTTGTTTGTATGCCTCTATATGTATGTGTGGGTGCACATGTGTGTGTGTTATGGAATGCTGAAAGTTTTGGCTATTTTAGAGAGATGGTTTTTTTTTTTTTTTAGATTAGAACCAAAAATCTTCAATACTCCACCAAACTTAAACTTAAAAAAAAAAGCTGAGGTGATATGATATGATGTATATTACCACTGGAGCCAGAGACAGTAGTTTCAAATCTCAGCTCTACTATTTACTAGCTGAGTGAACTTTGACAGCATTGAGGTGCTGCAGTGGATAGAGTGCTGGTTCTGGGATCTGGAAGACTCATCTTCCTGACTTCAAATCTATCCTTAGACATTTATTGGTTATGGGTGTGTCATCCTGGGCAAGTTAGTTAATCTCCTTTGCTTCAATTTTCTCATCTATAAAGTGAGCTGGAGAAGCAAATGGCAAACCACTGTTATTTCTTTGCCCAGAAAACTCTAAATAGGGTCACAAATAATCAGATAGAACTGAAACAACTGAACAACAATAAAACTTGGTAAGAATTTCACTTTTCTGGGTTCAATTTCCTCATCTTTAAAATGAAAATATTAAATTAGATGATTCCTAAATTGCATGTCAGTTCCACTTATTGATCTTGAAGTTCCCAAATATAAAAACCCTGATGTGATTCATCTGTTTTTCTTTTCAGAAATTATATCCACCATCACATCACATTTGCCTTAAGAGACACTTTTAGGAATGCTGGAGAATACTTAACAAAAGAAAGTATTTTGGAGATAAATTTTCCAAATGACTTAGTCACTTTTCTATTATCTGTTGTACTGATTTTTTATTAAATAGAGCTAATACTTCCCAAAATTAATAAAAGTTTTTAATGTTAGTTACAGTCTGGTCCTAGCAAGTTGTTTAATTCCTTCTTGGTTTTAGAGAAAAAAAGTCTTAATTGGAAAATGACATGAACAATGTATTTTGAATTCAATGTGCATTGAATGCAATGTAGATTGATATCCAAATGATGTTTTGGTGGGTGCTAAATACTATGATTTGTGGTCTGTGCTTTTAAATGCCAGAGTTAAATTATATGTCCAAATAAAAGGGAATAGACTCTTTAAAAAAGTGAAATAAATACACTTATTTGGTTCTCTCATAATATTAAATATCAAAAGTTCATCCAAAGAAATGATCAGGTAAGGAAAGTGTCAATTTTGGCCCTGGCGAGACAAAGTTGCCAGTTCTACCTTCTCCCCTTAGTCCTGTTAATTGAAAATTTAGAGTAAATTTCATAGACTGAGTAGTAGCAATGAGAAGCATGATAGGAGTTGTCTTAACCTAAATAGTATTCTGGTTTGAGGGAGTTATGGCTGAAAGGAAACAAGGTAGTTTTAATGACAGATTTGATTTAAATGATTTTCTTAGCTTTCAAGATATAGATTTTAGTCTTACTCAAACCTTTACTAGCTATGCAACTCTGGGCAAGTCACTTACCTCTCTTTACCTCAGTTTCCTCATCTTTAAAATGGGGATAATACTAACACTTACTTATTAGACTTGTTTGAGGATCAGATGAGTTAATAATTGTAGAGTACTTAGTAAAGTGCCTGGCACATAGTGAGTGCTATATAACTGTTAGGTAGTACTATTATTATTATTAAATTAAATGCTCTCCAAATCTTTTATTCTTCCCTCTATCCAAATCACCATTTGTGATTTTTTTTACAAAACTATATAAGGTTATAATATTATGTGAATTACTTTCAAAATAGTTATGATAGAGAAAAAATAGATGGATAGGCAGACAGACAAGATGCCTCTTCTTCCTACTGCTCTTGGACCAATAATTAAATCAATCTACCATAGCTTTAGGAAAGGGACTATCTCATCATCCCACTTGCCATTCTTGTGAATAGTCTTCCCTATCTACCACTTCTTTGTACATAGAATATCCCAGAAGTCTTTTTGCAGTTATGTTTTAGTAACTCTCCTTTTTAGAATGTAAGTTCCTTAAATGCAAATATTATGTCTCTTTTCTGTTTTATCTGAAATTCATATTAGTATATGGCATTGTAAGAATTTACCACCTGGTGCACTTCCCCCTTTTCTCTTTTTCCTCTTCTTTTTCTTCTTCCTTCTTATCCTGCTACTGCTGCTCCCTTTTTTCTGGGTTTTACCCCTGATTGTTCTTTCTTTACCAGTCTTCCCAACAACTTTTTAGCTTTGGAATATGATTTCACCAGTATGTCCCAAAAATCTTTCATCCTGGAAGCTACCTTTACTCATGCATCTCCTTATTCTGATTGGTCACTTTGTCCTGGAACCCTTATTTTAATGAGAAAATATATTTCAAACATGTTAATTTGTTTATTTTTCTCCAAATTCAATTTCTGATATTTTGAACTTCCTTCCTCATCATGCTTAAGGAACATCTCTCCTCTTCTTTGATTTTTAGGTTTCTTTTTATGAGCCCTTTTCACATTAGAATGTTATCTTGTCTTTTTTTGCTCCTGTTTTTATCCTATGAAATTAACAAAGTGCCTTGCACACAGGTAGACCTTAAGGGATTCCTTTTGATCCACATATAAAAACAATGAAATAGCCTTGACTCAACATGTATGCTATACAAAAATATCCACAACTACTCCTTTTTAGGGAATGGGACATATGACATCTATAATTCAGTGGAAAGTCATCAAAACAGTAGCAGCTAAGTAAAAAAGCAGAAGAGAGTAGAAAATAGAGAAAATAATACAACAAATTGTTCTACATATTTGTAGCTCAGAGGAGAAAGCAATACAGCAGATGATGTCACTAGAATAGCAGATGACATTGATAGTTCTTCAGGGAGACAAGAAGTAACAATATTGAAACCTAGAAAATTTATAAAGGAAGGGATTCTGGTTAGAATATAACCTTAGGAAAGTAAACTATTCCCTGATTGTGCATCTCCTTTGATTCATATGACTTTTATGATTATTTCCACTTTCTGTAAAAGTGGGAATTTGTGGGAGATTGTTTTACTGTATGTCTAGATGTATTTTTTGGAGAAAATTGTAGTTAAGTGACATACCCAGGGTCATACAACTAGTAAATATTAAGTGTCTGAGGCCAAATTTGAACTTAGATCCTCCTGACTTCAGGACTGGTACTCTATCCACCTTTGCCATCTAACTGCCCCTATGTGTATTTTTATAAAGAGAAAGAATTTGAGTGGAACTATTCTTGTTATATATATTGCTGCTTTGTTTTAATTAAGTAGATTTTGGTTTGAATTGATGTATTCTTTTTTGTGTGTAATAAAAAATATAAGTAGGGGCTCAAGAATGAGTGTGGGTTAGGTGGGTGATAAATAAATGCTAACTAAAACATGCTTTGAACAAAAGTATAAGTTCTTATTCAGTCATAAGGTGCTGGATCATAGCTATGAAAGAATTCAGAAAGGAGATTAAGAAAATGGATAATCAAGTTCTTGAAAATTTTCAAGTTGACAAAAGTATTTTTGCTGTTAATAAATTAGGCAGAAGAAGCAAAACTATATAGTATTTTAAGGATAATGGTCTAATGTAGCAGGTCCAACAAGCAGAAAATAACAAAGAAAATTATATTGATGGTTTTGGAGGATAAGGAAAATTACTGCATTTGATAATAGCTTTTGAAATCTCTTGAACTAACAAGTCATTTTCACTTCTTTTCTTTATTTTTTTTGACTTCTGAAATGTCTGATTCTTCTGGTTTCTTTCAGATTGCAAAATATGCATGTTCAAATAATGGACCTACAATTTCCTAAATTACTATTTCTAATGCTGTTTTCATTTTTCCCTCCTGCTTATGTAATTTGAACTTTGTGAATTTCCAGTAATGGTTTCTATCAGACATTTTTCTGTGCTTTTCTGAAAGCTTACATTTTGAAAAAGGTGATATTTTTTCACATGCTGCATTGAGTAAGCATATAATTTTACAAGGCAACAAATAGTTGTTTTTGGTATCTTAAATAAATATGGGGACTTTTGAAAGTGAATAAATTCTTCACTAAATTCTATGTTTCACTTTTATGCTTACATCATGTGGGCAAAACATTATTGAATCCTATTATCACATTAGTCTTCCTGTTCCACTCAATTTTAGTCTAAATAGGGAAGCTTTATTATTCTCTGGTTGATAAATAATAGTTTATTATTCCTTCATATACATTAATTGTTCTTTCATTCTGACTGCTGATCAATTTATGATGCTCATTCTTTTTCTTTAATGAATTGTAATTCTACAATTATAGAATTTTGTTTCCATTTTAGTTTTTGCTCCAAATGTGTATTACATAAATGCTGCAAAAGATTTAAGAAAGTTAATACATTAGTCTCCTCTTATTTCACTCATCTTCTCTTTGCTTTCTCTCCATTACTCTCTTCCCTTCACCCCCCCCTCCAAATTGCTCTACTTTCTTATCTATAGAATAGGATTCAGTACTTGTCTCTTAATATTTACTAGCTCTGTGGCCAGAGAAAATCTATGATTATAGTTTTCTCATATTTAAAATGGGTATAATGATCCATTTTCTAAAGGTCCTACTTTATTAAGGGGGATTGAAAGGATTTTATTTATTTTTTGAGAGGCAATCAGGGTAAGTGACTTGCCCAGGGTTGTACTGTTAATAACTGTTAAATGTCTGCAGCAGGGTTGAAACTCAGGTCCTCCTGACTTACTGGCCAATGCTCTATTTACTGAGGAACCTAGGTGCCCCCAGGGCTTATTTTTTAAAATTATTTTACAAATGTTTTTACTTAAAATTGAAGTACTTTATTTTTGTCAAATGATATTATCTCTATGTGTCTCTTTTTCTATTTCTCTCTCTGTTTTTCTCTCTCCACATACATACATATACATATACACATATGTACATACACATACATATATGCATAATATTTCCTTAAATGTTTCCTAAATACATTACAAAATTTAATATTCACTTTTGACCATTTTGAATTCCAAATTTGTTCCCTTCCTTTTCTCTCTCTCTCTCCCCTTGAGAAAACAAGCAATATATGATTATACATGTAAAATCATACAACATATATTTCCCTTTTTTATTAAAGCTTTTCATTTGCAAAACATATGTATGGGTAATATATCCAGTCTTTATTTTTTGGCCCTGCAACAAAAGCACTGCTATGATGGTGCTATTTTAGGCTGAAATACTTGCTGTAATGTGGAGTTTGAATCAATAAGGCTCTGGGAGGAGAGGAAGTACCTGGGAGTCTGTATCTGAAAGTTTTTTTCATGTCCAGACTTGTATCCTGACCTTTCATTCTTCTTTTTTTTTTCCTCTTCTCTTCTGAAGAGATCTTTTGTAGTTTAGTCTGTTGAGGTCTTAGGAAATTTTTGTAGTTTTGAGCTTTTATTGCCACAGGGAAGAAGGATAGACCAGAATAGGGGTTGCATTTTATTGTAAGTTGGCTCCGTAGGCTACAATTTGCTGTCTATAATGATGTGGGTAGTTGGGAAGGAGTTTGTAAATGATCTTCCATTAAGCATTATGCCAAGGAATTTTTTTGCCTTCTTTTGGTTTCATGATATCTTAGACTATGGAAATATTTGAATTTATTTTCCTTAGTTTAATACTCTTTTGGAGAAATTTGAGAAGTCATTAGGAACAGAGAAAATGCCTAGTCCTTCATGTTCATCATGCGATTGTTTTGGTACCTCTCCAATCTTTATTACAAATTGTTTTCTAAAAGGGATGGGCCAAATTATGGCTCTACCAACAATGTATTGGGATACCTCTTTTTCTGCAGCTCATTAAACATGAACTAATAGGGAAATAGTTTATGATACGGGGCAGCTAGGTTGCACAGTGGTTAGAGCACCAGCCTGGAAGTCAGGAGGACCTGGAAGTCAAATCTGGTCTCAGACACTTAACACTTAGCTATGTGATCCTGGGAATGTCACTTACTCCCAATTGCCTCAGCAAAAAAAAAAAAAAAAAAAATAGTTCATGATAAGTAGATATGAAGATAATACAATGAAATTCCTGTGTAAATGAGAATAGTAGATTGCAAGTAGAATAAGGGAAATTATACATCTAGATAATTTTAAAATACCTTTCCCCTTACTAGAAGAGACAAGAGAAAGTCTTGAATTTCTTGGTTTAGTAAAATGGAAAATTCCATGATTTCTAAACAATCAAACACTCCCAGTATTTCTTGTATTTAAAATTTGAGATTGTAGATATGACTTGTTCTAGTGAAGATTTTTATGTTTCTCAAAAAGTATTTTGTATTTTTCATACTCCAGCAGCTTTAAAGATCCTATACATTGCTAAATATCTGCTAAAACATGGATAAAGGAGAAATTAGGGAAATAGGAAGAAGAGATTTCCCACAGGGTAATATTATTTCAGAGCATCAGAAATACCATCTCCTCCCCACCCTAACTTCTACAAAAATACCTCCCATATAGGCTTAGGGAAATTCTAACATTAGAGATGAATTTTACACACTTTACACCCTACAAAATGTACCAATTAGGGGCAAGTCACTTAACCTCAATTGCCTCAGAAAAAAAGCAAAAAAAAATTACCAATTAAATTTTGGTGAAGTATTTGAATTCATTCTGAAGTAAATCTCCTTGAATTTTTTAAAATTTCATTCCTTGATATAACAGCCCAAAAGGGACAAAAAGAGGCCTTAGAGTGGGAATGTAATTAATTCGATTTGGGAAGAATTAATTAAGCAACTCTGAGGTGCCTATTTCTAGGTTAGGGGCAGGATACAAAGACCAAAAAAAAGTCTCTGATCTCAGGAAATTTACATTTTACTGGTGGGAAAATCGATTGTACACAAATCTGTAATGATGTAATATATAAAAATTAAAAAAAAGTAATTTCTATGAGTTGGCTACAGATAGTAGAAGAATCAGGGAGGCTTTTTAGGAGGTGATGCTTTAATAAAACTTGTATTCCAAGTAGAATTGAAGCAGGAAGGAGCCTTCCAGGCAGAGGACACAGAGAAAGAAGGGGGGGGGGGGGGGGGTGGAGGAAGAAAAGAGAAGTAGGATGAGGGGAAGTGATGGGGAGTTGGGGGAGTTGGGGAACTTGGGAGCCAATCTATGTAAATGTATGAATCTGGGCAATAAGATGTTGTATATAGGGAAGAGTAGGTAAATAATTTCCAATCAGTTAAGAAAATTAGGTTTTGAAGAGATTTTCCTCTCTTTTTAGTCCAATTCTCTCATTTTATGGGCAAAGTAGGAAATTGAATCCCAAAACAGTAGCATGAATTGTGTAAAATAACAGACATAACATGTAACAAAAGCTGGGTTTGAACTCACTTTCTTGATTCCAGATCCAGTCAGTCACCTTTCTACATTATTCTCTTTTTGAGTGCAACATTAAGGCTGAGTAATCTAGGTGAGAGGTGAAACACAGGTTTATGGGCTGCATATATCCCCACAACGCTTTCAAATGTGGTGTATAGCAGATTTTAATGTAATTGGAAAATATAAGAAAATAAACCTAAAGTCAAAAAATAGACAAAATTATATTTTAAAGCATAAAAAAGTAAATATGTAGCCTTCGAGTATTATTATGAATTATTTAATGACCCCTATGAATTTTTGTTTAAATCACTGATTTAGATGGACATCAAAATATTAGATATTTCATATACTGTAGACAAACAATTCATTGCATTTGTTCTACTCTAAAACATGGATATTCAAATTCAAATCATAAATGTAAGATTTTTACAGGATTTTTTCTGAACCTGAGGAAATTGTACTACTATTGATGCCTCCTTTTTAAAGTATATGTCAGTTTTAAGACATTATTATTAAAGGAAGAAAAAAATAAATATGATCCACCTGCCAACTCATTTAAAGTGGGCTCAAAGGAAAATTCTATTTAATTTTATCAAATCATAGAACATGCAACATCATGCAGAATTCATGACCAAAAGGTCATTAAACTTTAAACTACTATGAAAAAATGTAGGACTTGGGGACCATGGTGGACTTGGCCACCTGTCATCATCACAAGCTTTTTTTCTTTTATCTATAAACATCACTAGAATCACCTCTAGTTTGGTATTAAGAATGATGGGACATAATCTCTCTTCAATCTAGCTACTCCCTCAAGATACTGTCATTTTTTATGCAAAAAACTTGTAGGTGGAATGATATAGGGGGAAAAAGGGACCTGGGTATCATAGATTTATAACTTAAAAGGATGATAGATGTGAATATAATTCCCTTGCCCAAGATCATTCTGGTACTAAGCAACAGAACCATAATTCATTCCCATGTTTTCTAAATCTAATAAAATATTCCTTCAACAGGGCTTCCTGAGAATGGACAGCCAACACTACTAATATCTCCTGAGAGTGGCTAGAGTTAAGAGTTTAAAATAAATATGCTGTGTGAGCAGGGAAGTGTTGGAGAAGAAAAGTATGAAGTAGTGACACTCAGAAATCCCTGACTATATAACCATCAAAGAAACTGAGATTGAACAGGCCAATAAGAACAGCGTAATTCACTTTGGGGAATTATTACTTGTCTGAGTTCTTATATGACTCCTAATGGCTTTCCTAAATCCATAAATTAATCTATTCATGTTTGACCATTGTAAACTGTCTGCTTGTAAGGGGTTTTGGTGACTACGTTCTGATAATAGAGGAAGGTAAATCAAAATTTTCAATCATTTGGCTAGAGACAATGAATCAAAGAAATGAGAGGTCTTCCAAAGTGGGTATTCCAAATTCTCAACAAATTTTAGAGCATCAGAACCCACAAAAAGATAGAGCAAAATAAGTGTTTTGCTGAAGAAAATTTAAAAGATCAGCAGGAAAGGTCTGCTGCTCTAGGATGGACGTGTAGCATAGTCCAACAGAACCCTTGTCAGCATAGTCCCATCCCCAATAGATCAGGAGCAGAATTTAGGGAGGGCCTTTGAATAAGTGATGGAACTGGTGGTTTCCATACCCCTCAATTCACAGACACCCAAGATGATTAGAAGATAGGCAGAACAGATTTAAAGATTAGAAGGGAGTCCCAGAAAGCCAAGAGTAGGCCTTGGGAGTCATTGAATCAGTAGCAGCAGTAGCAGGAAAAGTAGAAAGATGACTTCTGGAGGTCTCAGCCCAAAGAATGTAAGGGGATTAAATAGATGATCAGAAGGAGATTACAAGGGACTCTTTGCTAGTACTAAGAGATTACTCTTTTGTTTTGCCCATACTCAGATTTGGGACAAAGTCCTGGCTTACAGTCCCAGGGTGAGAAGAAGCACTAGTACACTAAAACATATAGCCACAAGGGAACAAAAACCCTCCTCACAGCTTCAGAGCAGAAAAGGGTGCTTGTGGTCAATCACAGACCAGAGCACAGGCCAGAAAAGTAGGAAACAAACTTCTCCTTAGATCGTACCAACTTGGAAGAACTGAAAATTTATAGAGCCCTATGAGTATCTCTGAAAGCAGCTGCACAAAAATCCCTGAAGCATGAAGCAAGCACTGCAAGCTCCACTCTGGAAACAGAACTTACTTTAACAAAGAGTTAAAAATCAAGCAATATACTGGGAAAATGAGCAACCAACATAAAAAGATTCTGAACATAAAAAGTTACTCTGGTGACAAGGAAGACCCAAACCCATCCTAAAAAAAGAGATAACAAAATCAAACCTATATCCAAAGACTCTAAAGAAAAATAAGAATTCGTCTCAAAAGAGCTGAAAAGAAATTTTGAAAATCAAATACAGGAGGTAGAGGAAATATTTGGAAGAGAATTGAGGGTCATGCAAAAGGAAGTATAAAATCCAATGAGGAGAAAAGTGCTCTAAAATTAAAATCACTTCAGTTGACCTCATGGGGATTAAAATTGTCCCACCTACAATAAAAAAGAAAAGGGTGGATCTCAGACTTATGATCTGACATGCCCTGCCTTTCCAGGACCTTATTTTTGTAGTGTTAGATATGTAGATATTTCAGAATACCAAAAGCAAAATAATTCCATTGATTGAAATATAACATACAAGCTAAAATAAGTAAAATAATAATTCAATAAAATCATGATTTGGAAAAAGCAAGGAGTATCTCAACAGAAAATGCACAGGCTTCTTTTTAGGTTTGGCAGGAGTAAATGGTAGGAGGTATTATAGTGATCTAAGTGGTTACAAGATGGTCATCTACTCCTATTAGACAAGAGAGAATTATTCAGAGGTACAAAATAAATTAGAAACTTTCAATGTAGCTGAGTCACCTCCACCACACTTGGCTTGGTCACCATGAAAAGGAAAAATAATGGTGGAGGGACTTTAGTTAACTTACCATAATTAATGAAATGAACTTAGAATCTGTAGTTCATAGCTCTAGTGCCTAATATGTAGAAGTTTTGCATAATTCTATAAATTGATTAATTCTAATTGGAATAGAGTAGAGATCCACATGAATTATTTCTCACAATCTATAGAATCTGGTAAATAATATCACTTGAATTCTATGAATTGCTCAATAAAATGCTTTGGAACTGATTGAAATTGATTTCTGCAAAACACATTGATCATGGACAAATGAATAATGTGTTGTTTATGATAGCTTAGTGTATGCAAATGAGCAGTTCATTAAAATTGGTAATTGCTAAATCATACCCTCTAAGTATAGAGATTTCACAGATTTCTGTCCTGGGTTCTCTTCTCTTTCCTTTCCAGAGTTCACTTGGTGATCTCATCAGCTTCCGTGTATTTAATTATCATCTTCATGTTGATTGAATCTATTTTGCCATATCATCTCTGCTGACCTCCAATCTTAAATCTCCTTTTGGATATCTCAAATTAGATGTCAAGTGGACAACTTAAACTAAATATGTACAATACAAAACTTGTTATTTTCCCCCTATAAGTTTTTTTTCTACCCCCAACCATTATTCCTATTCCTATTAGGTGACACAATTCTCCTAGTCCCTCAGGCTCACAATTTAGGAGTTATTCTGGACTTTTCAGTATCTCTAACTTGATATGCTCAATAATTAAGTTGTAACATCTCTCAAATATGCCTCCTCCTTCACTCTGACACTGCCACAACTCCAGTGCATTTAGAATAATTTAGAATAATACAATAGCTTGCTGGTGAATCTGTTTGTCTCAAATTTTTCCTCATTCTAATCCATCATCTATTCAACCACCAATGATTTTCCTATGTCACTGGTTAGACTGTCACCACTTACTCTCCAAATAACATTTGGTGGCTCCTTATCACCTCCAGGATTAAATATAAAATCTTTTTGGCATTGAAAGCTCTTCCTACTTTTCCATTCTTCTTACAACTTACTCCCAGTACAAACCCTTTGATCCAATGACTTTAGCCTTCTGTCTATAAGATGAAGAACATATTTCATATCTGGTTCTGCTGATTTTCTCTGGCTCTCTCCCATGCCTGGGTTGTTGCTTCCTCATTTCTGTGTACTGACTCCCTTGGCTTCTTTAAAGTTTCTACTAAAATCCCATCTCCAATCTTTTATCGGAAGCCTTTCCCAACTCTTAATTCGTGTCTTCCCTCTATTAATTATTTCTTATTTCACCTGTAGGTAGCTTGCTTTGTATTTATTTGTGTGTATGTTGACTCCCCCATTAGACTGTAAGCTACTTGAGGGCAAGAACTGCTCTTTGTCTCTTTTTATATCCTCAGTGCTTTTCAGAGTGCCTGGTATATAGTTTGTACCTAATAATTGTTGAATGATTTATGAGATGCTTGCATGAGGTTTTATAAATTAGTTAACATTTTAGGGATTGGTTTTCTCTTCTATAAGATGAAGGAATTAGAATGGATGGCCCCAGCCAGATAGTCCCACTCCAAATCTATAATTCTGTGAAAATGAACAAAAAATGAACATTTTTTTAATGTCATGGACTTATGTCCAAAGTGTTTCCTCCTCTGAATTTTACCCTTCATGGAACAAAATGTTGCTTTAATCTCAAGATACTTTTAAGTTTACTCAAAAATTTCCTGACTCAAAAAAAGGAAAGTAAAACAATCCACCAGGAAATGTGCAAAATCTGCTACACTTTAGTCAGGAATAAGTAATACCTGTTCTGTATTTGACTTCTTGATCACATCAGGTAGCAATGCATTTTGGGGAAATTATTGATTGTATTGTAAGATAAACAAGAAGATCTTACATACAGGGAATCAATTTTAGCCTCTAATCTAAAAATCATCTGTGGGAAACAAATCATAGTCATAGATCTAACATATTTCTAATTTAACTTAACTGTAATATAATAAATAAGGTACTTTTTCTCAGCACAGATCTCTGATTACCCCCATCCTACCCAGAATTAATTTCACATAACACGGCTCCTACTTATAGATCAGAAAGAGAGAATGAATCTCCTCCAGTTTCAGTTTAATTCATAAATCAATAATGATGTTTTGAGAAGGATTAAAATCCCATTTTTAAAAATTGAGAATGAGGTATAAGGACCTATGATCTCAAGTATGCTCTTTTTATCCAAGATACTCATAAGATCTTTGTTTCAGTTCAGCCAATCACTTCCCAGAAACATAGCTGTAAATCGATGGACAATTGTTAAAGAATATTAAAGGATAATATAGAATGAAGGGCAATTAGGTGGTACAGAGGATAGAGTGCTGTACCTAGAGTTAGAAGACTCTTTCCTGAGTTCAAATCTGGTCTCAGACACTTACAAGATGTGTAACATTGGGCAAGTCACTTAATCCTGCTTGCCTCAGTTTTCTCATCTGTAAAAATGAGCTGGAGAAAACTCCAATATCTTTGCTGAGATACTGATTTGGCTCAAATTATGTCACATAGAGTCAGACATGACTGAACAACAAAAACAACAGTTCAGAATGAATGAATGAAAAATGAGTGAATTAAATATTTATTAAATTGTTAATTATGAAAAGCACTGTGCCAAGTACTGGAATTACAAATAGAAAAGTAAGATTGCATCTGTCCTCAAAAAGTTCACATCCTAATGGTTGGAGAGAACACATATGGAAGGTTTCAGCTGCAAATCAGAGAGAAAGGCCCTACAGATTTTAGGATGCAGTGGCAAAGCTATGGCATGGTTTCTTCCTTAATGCCAACATCAGGGAAGGATAAGATTCTTTAAAAAAGATCATATGGCTAAGAGGCAGCATTGTAAATGGCTCTATTCTTCTTTAGGAGTAGCTCTAGCTACAAAACAGTAGATTATATCATAGTTTCATAAATCTTGAGTTGAAAGGGACCATAAAAGTGATAAAGTCCAATTCCACAACTTTACAGTTTAGAAAATTTCTGAGGATCTAGGAGGTCAACAGCCACATAGGTTTTAATTTAGGTCCCATTACTTTACATTTACTGGTTTAATACACGTAGTAGAGAATGAACTGCTAGAGAGTTCCCTTATGCCCATGTTTAGCAGTTATTCCAGTATCTCTCAGCAGTCAATGCAGGTATATAAGTATACATTAAATATCTTTACAAAGCAGCTAATAATAGTGGAGGATGATTGAATCTTGTCATTATTTCGAGGAGGTGGGCAAATTAGATTCTCTGAGTATTTGCTATTCTGACACCAACAATGATTCATTTTATAGATGTATAAGCTACAAACTGATATAGATGGGTTCTCAAGTTTATAGGCTGTTATGGTTAAAATTAAGAATTTGATAATCTCTAAACCAATTAGAAAAAAAGGGAAGTAAATACTTATTACCAATAATAAACACATAATGTTTAATACACTTGAAAATACATAGAAAATGACCAAGTTAGGGAAGCAGAGGTATCTTTCCTTACAGAAAGAAGACACATATTGACAAAAATATGTAGCCTAACTAATAAATCCATGAATGTAAGACATGACACCAAAACATTCCACCAACCTTTGTGTACAACCTTACTGGGTTTACTCATAATTGGTTTATTTAAAGTTTGTTAAGGCATCTACTTGTCCTGGATTGTTTTTTTTGTAAAAAGTTCCATTTCCATTTGTTTACCTCAACATCTTTCCCTATGGATGAGAGCCTCTTTAGAATATTTTGAATAAACCTGCTGAATTCTGGGAATTTTTGGTTTCTTAGCACTATTCTATGCTTCATGTCTCAGAACTAAAACCATCATGGAGATCCAGTGTAAGGAATTTAGGACACCTCTGTTCTTTTGTTTTTTTCTTATTATGAGACAATTGGGGTTAAGTGACTTGCCCAGGGTCACACAGCTAGGAAGTGTTAAGTGTCTACGGCCAGATTTGAACTCAGGTCCTCCTAACGTCAGGGCTGGTGCTCTATCCACTGTGACACCGAACTTCTCCATCCATTCTTTTTAAAAATATTTTATTTTCACCACTCACATGTTGAACAATTTTTTCAACATTTGTCTGTCAAACACTGAGTTCCAGATTTTTTTTCCTTCCTTTCCTCACCCTGACACTGGGAAAGCACATGTATGTAAACATTTCCATAAAAGTCACTTTGGGGGCAGCTAGGTGGCGCAGTGGATAGAGCACCAGCCCTGAAGTCAGGAGGACCTGAGTTCAAATCTGGTCTCAGACACGTAACAGCTGTGTGACCCTGGGCAAGTCACTTAACCCCAACTGCCTTAGCAAAAAAAAAAAAAAAAAAAGTCACTTTGTAAAAGAAAACTGAGAGCTGCACCATGACAAAAAACAAAACAAAACAAGCCAACTCCCCCCAACCTAAGAAAAAGTAAAGTATAAAAAATATGCTTTAATGTCTATTCAGACACAATCAGTTCTTTCTCTGGGTATGTTTAGTATTATTAATCGTAAGTCCGTCAGAGTTATCTGGGATCTTTTTAGTGCTGAGAAGAGCAAAGTTATTCGCAGCTGATCATCTTACAATATTACTGTTTCTTTGTACGCAGTATATTTTACTTTGCATCAGCTCATGGAACTTTACCTTTTTTTTTGAGAGCTTTCTGCTCATTGTTTCTTTTCTTTTTCTTCTTTTTTTTTAATGGAACTGATTGATTGATTTATTGATTGCATCTGGTCTTGAAGAACAAAGAAAATGAACTGGAATGTTGAATTTACAATCCTTAGATTTGGGAATGTTAATATCCAGATTCAAGATACTTGCTGGATTGATCATGTAAGTTCATTGTCTTTCCTTACTTATCTGAAAAATGGGTATGATAACTGAAGTTAGCTGAGTTGTTGCAAAGAGCAAGTGAGATTTAAGATAAGATATGGTAGGGGCAGCTAGAAGGTGTAATGGATAGAGTGCTGGCACTGAAGTCAGGAGGACCTGCATTCAAATCCCAGCCTCAGATACTTAATACTTTCTAGCTGTGTAATTCTGGGTAAGGCATTAACCCCAATTTCCTAAGGGGGAAAAAAAAACATGGAAAATGCTTTGTGTTCTTTAGTTCTATTTAATTAGCTATTTTATTCTGATTATGCTCTCTACTATCCCTTTAAATTCTAATACTAGTATTGATAACAAGGGCTAATAGACACATATTGTTTTCAGATTTATAACAATTGTATTTCCTTTTATTTTTATATTAAATTTATATATTATAATATTATAGTATACATTATAGTTTAAATTACTTTTTATTTTTCTATTTTCTCTCATTTGATCCTCACAGCTATCTTTTTAGGTAGGTATGTTTATCTCTGTCCTTTAGATGAGGAAACTGAAGCTGAGAGTTTGAATTAATTAAAATCTCAAACTCAATGCTATTTTGAAGTTTCTCAGCTTAAGGAAAAAATGATCTTGAATAGCTTAAGAATTTGTTAAGGTTTTTTTGAGATTCCCTTACAAAAGAATCAGCTTCACATAAATCCATTTAATTCCATTTTGTTGACTTTTAATGATTTTTTAACTGGTCTTAGGATTTTATTGATCTACAAAAGGAGCTTCTGATGAGGAATAAATACCCTATGCCAAAAATACTGAACATATTCTCTGCCAACTAGCTGCTCATGGTTTCTTACTGCACAGTAGTATTTCCATCATAGTTCAGACATTTATCACCTCTTGCCTGAACTATTGCAACAGCCTCTTCAATGGCCTTCTTGACCCAAATCTCTCCCTTCTCCAAATCATCCCTCATAGCTAACATGACTTTCCTAAAGCACCAGTTTGACCATATTCCTCCTTCATTTAATAAATTACAGTGAGTTTATGATTCAATATAAACTTCTGGATTTGGAATTTTAAGCCTATCACAAACTAGTTTCAACTTTTCTTCCCAAACTTTTCAAAATAACTAGATTGATTTTTTTGTTGTTGTTGTTCTTCTATCAAATTCTATATTTTCCCTTTATACCTTTGCACTGGCTATTTCCTTGGCTGAAATGGATTCCTTATTTCTCATTCTTAGATTCCATTGCTTCCTTAAAAACTCATCTCAAACATCAGCTTCTCTATAAAAGCTTTTTTTTTTTACCCACTGGTGATACCTTTTCTCTCAAGTGATTTTTGTTTTTATTTCATATTATCTTCTATACACATATGCATGCATTGTGTACATTATTTATATACACATGTACATGCATGTATGTATGTGCATATATGAATTATGCAAATGTACACTTTTCCCATGTTTTCTACCCTGATAGAATATAAGCCCTTCAAAAAGGAGCTATTTAATTTATGTCTTTGTATTTTCAGCACTTAAAAAAGTAATTTGGCATGTAGTTAATTTTTAATAAATGCTAGTTGACTGATTGATTCTATACAACTTTTCCTCAGTTCTCCAGAAACAATTACTTGAGAGCCAATAATCTTTATCTAGGGAGTGGAGTTAACAGATTTATGAGATTATAGATTGGGAATTGGAAGAGATCTTTAAAATAATGAAGTCTAATCTCATTTTATAGAGGAAGAAATTGAAGACTAGAGATCAAATAAATATTAAATGACATTAAAAGAATAAAATATGAAACAAATAAAATTCAAATTTGACTTCTTGATGTGAAGTTCATCCACTCATCCAATATACTATGCTGTCTTTGGGTTCCAATTTCAACTCTGTTATTGGTTTGTTAGCAATTAACTAATTTTGTATCTTCTACTTCTTTAGATAGATTTTTCTACCATGGATTCTTTTTTTTTCTCATCTGCTAATTGTGTTTTCAAATTCTTCACTGAGAGTTCTAATTTTAGACATGTAATTATCACTAATTTCTAGGTTTTTGAATTTCATTTTTTTGTTTGAAACCTTATGAAATTTACTATTGTTATAATATTTCTGGAGACTAGAGAGTTATCTTTTTTAATCAGGCAAAATTGGTTCATTTCTTTCATATTATAATATTTGCTAAATGACCTTGTGTTTCATTTGAAATTTTACTCATTCCTTCTAGTGGTTTATCTGCTTCGGGAATTGTACTTAAAAAAAGCAATTTCTTTGATATCTTTGTTGTTCATCCTTTTCCTTATGATTATACAATAATAGGTTTGAGTCTACAAGGGAGTTCAGAGACAATTATGTCCACTCACCCCCTTCATTCTATGGATGAACAAATGTGACACAGAAAACTTATATGAGGAACTCAATGCAACACAACCAAGGAGCAGAGACAAGTGATAAGTTCTCTTTCTCAAGAATCAGTGTTCTCTCCCTCTTTGATACAATTTTTTATTCCCTATTACCCCTTCTCTCTAGCTTTTCTCCCCTTACTGGTAAATAGATTCTATGGAAGTAGACTTCAGGAACATCTCATCTTTCTCAGATGGGGAAGAAGTTGATGAGTTTGAGCAACCTTAGTCATTTCGTTTAGTAATTTGGGGAGGGAACAGGATTATTATCAGTTTCATTTCTAGTCACCTTTACATTAAACTCAACACAGCTGTTCAAACACTTGAACATTCTGAATTGTACTCCATGATTGTCTTTTCCTTCATTTAACTAGATAATATCGAAAACTGAACATTTTTGTTGGGTGGGAGGCAGGGTATGGTATTGCTCCAAAATAATCACTGATGTTGTGATGGCCTCTGTCACACACTTGAGCCACCAGTTCAAGTATGTGAGTTTACTTGTTTTCAGTGCTTTAGGCTTGCTATGGAGGATCTGCAGTGACTTAAGGGAGAATGCTAAGTAGTAAAGTGTAATGGTATTAATCTGTTATTTGTTTTTTGACAAGAAGCCTCCTTATAGTTTTATACTTTTGATTCAAATTATTCTGCATCTGGTATATAATTACTTTCTTTTGATGTTGAAGCATATGTTGAAGTGGTTTGCAAAAAGCAAATCTTTTAGGTCATATAATCCTCTACTTTTATAATGTCTCACTTTTATACTCTCTACTTTTATGCTCTCAGTAAATCCATATGAAATTGTTTGAGGTATTCCAAACATACTATCTCTATACAACTGACCTTAAAGGAAAATACATGAGAATCTAGAGAGAGAAAAGATTTCATGCAGAAGGAGATACTTGAACTGCATTATGAAGGACAATATGGATTCCAAGAGGCAAAAGTGAGAGTCTGGAAAGCATTCCAGACATTAATGAGAGGCAGCAAAATGGAATAAATATCTTGCAATGAAATATCCTGTTTGAGCACCATGTAGCTAGAAAGCATATAGCTAGAACACCAAGTACATGGAGGGGACTAATGTATAACAATGTAGGCAAATTAGAATGGGGCCAAGTTGTGCCTGAGTGGAAGATGGATCAGTGTGGAGAAAGATGAGTAAAAAAGATCAGATAGACTGTTGCTATGTGAGTGGTGATAAAGATTTAACCTATGGTGGTAACTATCTGAGAAGAGACAAGAGATCATATGAAAGAAATCACATAATAATAGAAACAATGATGGATTCTGTTTGAGAAAGTTAATTTTAAGCTGTCCATGGTGTTTCAGGTTTGGAAAAATCAATTGGCAATTGATGATGTAGAAATGGCACACAAGAGAAAGAGATAGGAATTGTCATACAGATCTACAAGTTCTTTAAGGATATTTTCCCTCTCATACATTAAAACAGTTTACATTAACATCTGTACTTTGAAAAAATACGGATTTTAAAAAGGAAACAATATATGTAGAAAAGTCACATGTACCTATATGCTCCCTCTCAATTGGAGAAATGCATGTTTTAATGTGGTTTATCTTCAGATATACTGTTTTATGTAAAGATTTCTTAGATTTAGCACTGATTTAGCCATCATTCTCTCAATGTCAACACATCTTTAAGGATTAAGTGATTAAAAGGTACCTGACCAACCTAAAGTAATTTATAACTCTATAAGAATTGTGGCATGTCAAAATATCTTAAGTTCTGAATGTGAAGAGGAAAATAAATAAAATTTGATTAAAAACTGAAAAAATACATGTGCATATGTAAATATACATAATTTATTCATTAGGAAGTATGCTCAATATGTCTGATAAGGGTGTATTCAATGTACAGGATCCAAATTCTGCAGTATACTGCCTCTCAAACTTTCACTTTTCATTTAGAATCCTAGCATTAAAGATTTAGAACTGGAAAAGACATTACATCATCTAGTCAAATCTTCTTGTTTTAATATGTGGAAATTTGAGGTCCAGAGAGAAATGATTTCTTCCTTCCCAGATAGGAAAGGGCAGCATACTGTGTGAATTGAATATGATGTTTTATATTCCCGGGGACATTTTTATTAAGTGGCCTCATGGCTATTGGAAATGAGTGCTTTATTAAGGGGATTTCTACTTCTCTTTGGAGATTTATACATTCTGTTTAGAGGATTTCAAGCATTGGTGAGCAGGTTTTCAATGATTAGGTACCCTTCCTGGAGCTTCTAAAATTCCATTGCATCATCAACCATGACTAAACATATTTTTAGCATTTTGATCTAAACAGCCTCCTAGAATAGAACAATAATGACATTGTTCCTTGAAATATATTGTAATTTGTGTATATATTTTCTCTTCTCCATGAAAAGTTAAGTACTTTTACAAAAAGACCTTATTTTATACACTAATGTATAGGATAGCACCTTCCTCTGTATTTGGAAAATAATAGTCAAATTTCCAAAAAATGCTGGCCAATTAATACTTTATATTACACCTTTAATTAAGCATTAGGAGTGTCAATATAAGTAAAAAGAAAGAACTTGCTGTCAAATAGTTTACATTTTAAAGAGGGAAAACAGTACATAAAAAGGAATCTGAAAAGGGTGGGAAGAGGGAACATATTGGGGCATGGTGGAGAAATCTTGAGTTCAGATTAGAGAGAAATGGAGAAATGGATGGCCTACTTAGGCTTCTGAAATGGAGGTTCTAGGCAGATTGGGAGACATGGGTTTAGAATATATATGGGAGGCATGAGTTCCAAGGCTGAAATGATCTTCCACAATGAAGAGGTTTCTACAGCAAGGAAGTGGAGAAGGCCCAAACACAGCCTCATTCCTTACTACTGGGACCCCAAAATTCATTTTTTTTCTTTTCTCATGTTATACTACCATCTGGGGAAAGAGTAGCTGTATCTAGAGGATTTCAAAGACTAGAGAAAGGAGAAAGCCAACAGATTATGAGAGGAAAGCTAATTTTGCATCTGATTACCATTTTAACTTCAACAAGGTAAAGTGCAAACTCTTGAAAAGCTAAATCTTGACTTTTTATGTTTTTATAAAACAAGAATTTTAGGTTCTTCCTACCATACTATAAAATTTTATAGCAAATCAAACAAAAACTCCCTTTGGTTTCACATGATTGAACATTTGATTAAAATTATAGAGACTAAGCAACAGGCCAACCACTTCCAACTCCATATGGAACATCTGCTGTCATAAGCTCTTAAGAGGCAAAATTGAAATGTCATGTTATGGGGAAAGTACAAACTATACAAAAATTCAGTGATTAACAACGTGAAAAGAAGGCATGATGCATAAGGGGAAAGTAACCTGCTATTATCTTAGTAAAATTGTAAAGGGATTCATTTGGGGAAGAGAAACAGGAGTACGGTTTTCATTGGTTGGTTCATTGCCTTTAAAATAAAAAGATAGTCATAGCTATTCAGATGAAATTCCTATATTGATAATTAGCTGGACCAAAGAAAGAATTTTAGAAGCAATATCATTAAAGTTTACAGAGAATAAATGAAATTGTTAGAGCTGTGAATTTTCTTTCATCAAATGTAAAGGGAGATATATGGTTGGTAAGATATAGATGAAAACCATGAAATACAAATATTAGTGTCTTGAGAGAGAAGAAAATGACTTGATTCGGGATTCAAGAAATAAGCTTGAATAAAAAATAAAATGATAAAGATATTCTTAGGGAACAAAAATGGACAGAGCCTTACTGTTCAGTGTTTACCAAATGAATGTAAAGATGGGGGCTTCAAAAAAAATTGTCATATTGTTCTACCAATAATCAAAAAACTATCCAAATCAAATTAATTGCAAACTAGCTTTTAAAATGAAGTATCAACTTCATTTTATATCCTTTACTGGCAGGAAAAATAAACAAAACTTAATGAATTTTAGCCCAATATTAATTTTGACAGATTTAGACTACAGCTAGATATGCAACTATAAGGCAATAAAAATTGCTTTAATAGTATTAAACATTTTTTCTGATGTCCTAATGAATTAGTTTTAAAAAAATGAGTCCATTTCATTTAGCTTCTTCTATGAGTAGCCTAAAGGTGAATGCACACCTCCATTTCTAGGAACTTATATGTAATTTCTTAAATGTAGTCTTCAAAATATACTTGTGGGTATATTTACAGCTATCTATTTTTAGTGATTTCTGTTAGAAAAAACATTTTAATCTTTAGATATTTTAATATGGAAGCAGGACATTGGGTTGGAAAAAAACGTTTTCTAGACACTTCTTAGAAGAGAAGAATGAAATAGGAGAGAAGGACTAAATGAACACAGATTTAGGACAGAAAAAAAAATTTGAAAGCCATAATGTGCAAAATGAGGAATTATTCTGAAAATATTACTCAATGAGTCAAAAGATTCCAGTGGTTTTTCTATCTCTTTTAGTAAAAAAAATTATGAACTCCTCTGTTTAAAAAGTAGTACTTATGGGGCAGCTAGGTGGAGCAGTGGTTAGAGCACCAGCCCTGAAGTCAGGAGGACCTGAGTTCAAATCTGGTCTCAGACACTTCCTAGCTGTGTGACCCTGGGCAAGTCACTTAACCCCAATTGCCTCAGCAAAAAGCAAAAAAAAAAAAAAAAAAAAAGTAGTAGTTATCAAAACAATCTGGTAGTGAATATGAAATAAAGTCATTGATAAGTGTAATAGATAAGGTACATAATAAACAGATAAATATAATCATAATAATCTGGTGTTTGATAATCCCAATGATCTAAGTTATAGAAGCAAGAATTTGTTATTTAGCAAAAAACCTCTGAGAAAACTAGAAAGCAGTAAGGCAAAAAGTAGCCAGATGCCAACATTTCACACCATATACCAAGATAAGAAAAAATGGGCATATAAATTAGGCATGGAATTTGATTATCATAAATAAATTAGGGGGGCAGTAAAAATTATGTGTAACTTCTATAGACAAGGAAAGTATTTATGACAAAAAAAGATAGAGAGTACTATGGGGGATAAAATTGATAGTTTTGAATATATGAAATTTAAAATGTATACAAACAAAAATGATGTAGTCATAATGAAAAGGAAAACAAGAAATGGAGGATTTTTATAACAAGTTTCTTGAGTAAAGGCATTTCTAAAATATATAGACATTTGAAGCTCAATTTATCAAAATAAGAGCTATTTCCTAATTGGTAAATAGCAATATTTTGATATTTCATATCAAAAAAGATATGAATAAGCAGTTTCCAGAGACAGAAATCAAAGTTTTTCTTAATCATATGAAAAATGCTCTATATTTTGAATAGAGAAATGCAAGTTAAAACATCATTAAGATATCCCTTTACAGCTGATAGATAATATAACAAAAAAAGAAAAAATAATTAGAAACGTTTTACAAGATATAGGAAAGTAACTATACTGATGTATTCTGGTAGAGTTGTGAATTAATCCAGCTATTCTTTAGAATAATTTGAAATAATATTCAACCTCAGTTTTACTGTTACTAAATCTATATCCCAAAGAGATAAAAGAAAATAATAAATTGGTTGATATTGGGTAAATATATTGATATTTAGGGGAAGCCTATCAATTGGGGAATAACTGAGTGTGATGTAATATATGATGGTGATAGATTATTTTGCTATAAGAAATGATGAAAGGGGATCATCAGAAGAGAAGAATGAAACAAGAGAAAGGAATAGTTTAAAAAAAAAACCCTGGAAATACTTTCTCACATGAATTGATACCAAACAAAGAGAGCAAAACCAGTAGAACATTTAACACAGAAACAGCAATATCTTAATAATTCAATGTGAAAAACTTAGCTAAACTTAGCTACTCTCACCAATTCAATGATTCACCACAATTTTAAATAAAAAAAACAATATATGCCTCTAGAAAGAGAAATGATGAACTTTATGTAGAGATTGAATCACATTTTTTTCATTTTATTTTTCTTGCTTGTTTCTGAATTGTTAAACATCACCATTATGCATGTGCCTTGTAATTTGCATCCTTGTTGTTATGTTTTTTTTTTCCTGAAGGTGATCTGTGAGGTCATTGAATTAGAATTTTTATTCTCTATATTTAAAAGTTCTGGGCAGCACAATTTCTATTATTTTCTTTATTATAATAGTAAGTGACTTTTTTGTCTTAATGTATTTTTCTGGGAGATCTATGAACCTTGGGTTGTTTTTAATATCTTATCTTTGAGTTCAGTATTCTTTGTTTGCATTTTATGCAATTTTTTTTTAGTTTTTAACTTCTTTATCTCTGTGTACTTGCATTCCCTTTATTAATGTTTTATTTTTTTTCTTTTTTGGTAAGGCTTGCCACTGCAGCATCAGGTTTTTCTATTCTGCTCTTTACTTTTGCTGTGTAGGACATCTTATAACTCTCATTTATTTATGTAATATTTAGGAAGAATATATTATGTTTCCATGTTTTATTCAAATTCCAGAGGGCCCTCTGTTTCATTAATTGTTGAATCATTCTCCTTTATCCTTTTTTTATTTATTCATATTTTTTCATTATTTATTCATAGATGCCTGTATTAATTTATTACATCTGGAGGTCATATATTCTGCTATTAATATTTTTCCTGTTGATTTATTTATTTTTATTCGAGGTCTATAAGTTTTCTTCTTCCTAAAATCTTGAGTACTTCCTGTCTTCCTCCCATACCCTTATTTCTCTTATCACTCACTTACTAATCCTCTTCCCTTTGATTGTGGTTTCCATGGGGACTGGATCTAAAAGCATGTCAACTTCCTCTCACTGGAAATTTCACTGCTTATCAGTCTCTTACCCATTTGGCTTTTACTTGGTCAGAACTAGACCCAGGTAGATGCTTTGCTCCCCCTTTTTTTTAGACATTGTAGTGTACTTGACAGTTCCTCTTGCTCCCTATGCATGGTGTCCTATTCTGATGACTTGCCCCCACTTCCTCTGCTCCTCAGTTCTCTGATCTGGCATTGGGAGTTCAGAGCCTGTTTTCCCTAGCACCATAAGATCCAAATTTTGTTACAATGGTGCTCACAGGTCACAACCTTTGGTAGACTGGCTCTTTGAGACTCTGGCTAAATTGGCTATCAAGAGCCAGGCAAATTTCTGAACCATGCAGCCAGCACTAGAAGAGAGAGAAGGGTGCAGTGATTGATTTTTGACATGAGTCTGTATTTTTTCCTTGTATTTGCTAGTGAAGCCTGCATGCTGGTAATATGAGACATGTGCTGTGAACCTGGGGTTAGGAAACATCAGTTCATCTTTATATCTTAGCTCTTTAAGACAGTTTCAACTTCACATTCTACATGATGCTTTTCTTGAATCTGCCAACTGGTAGGAATTGTTTAGTACAGATGCCTAGTAAGTGGCATCTGTAGAACTGATCAATTCCTCTGGACACACTAATTTCCCAGGGTCACAAAGCCACTGAATGTCTAAGGCAGGATATAAAACTAGGTTCTCCTAAATGTGGAGTCCAAGATTACAGATACTCTAGATCAGGAGACTATGCTTCTCAATAGAGAACAAAGTTCTATACTACATGTCAGAGGTGAAGAAAATGGAACAGAAAAGGGACAATGACAGTAAATGTAGATATTCAATAAATATTCAATAATAGTGAGAAATTAAAAATCTAAAATATATTTTCCCTCTGGATGTTAAAAGCTATTATGAAAGTTTTGTTTTGCAATATATGTTAAAGAATGGAAAGTATCTTTCTAAAAAGGGTCTACATCAGAACAGTCCCATTTTAATAGACATGACCTCATAAAACTATTAATACATATTCAGAGTAAAATTTCCGCATAACTTTCAAAATTAATTCCAATGTATCCAAGTTAAGGTTGCAATCAATTTGTGATGGAAATAAGGACAACTTTATTTTATGACATCCTAATCAAGAACACCAACACCCCAGTAGGTAGATAAGATATTTTAATGAACTTCAAACTCATTTTTGGAATACATTTATATAGAGTAAAAGAATAAGAAACCCATTTTGCTCCTGTTGATTAACAACAGTCAATAACTATTTACCTTATATTTTGTTTTAATTTCTTATATAGAACAAGAAAGAGAAAATGAAATAAGCTCAGAAAAGAGATGAGGAAATTACAGACTCAGAATTTGAGGTCAAATATATATCTCATCAGGGAAGGATTAATTTTGAAAAAAGTGAAACAGAAACTAGGGAATACAAATAAGTTCGAATTCATCTGTTTAAACATAAAAGACTTCTTAACATCAGTCATTATAACTACTGAGATATTATAGGTGGCTGAGCAATATGATAACTATGCTTATTATTAACTTATCTTCTTTATACCTTTGCTACCTAGAGATTTAATTAAAAAATAACCTACAACAAAAACTAGCTCATTTCCTCTACAAACATAATAGTCTCTAAAGTCTTTCTAGTCCTTTTCTCTTTTGCTTAATGGAATTAATAAAAAAGTTAGGATTGCCAATTAGAGACATTCCCAACAATGAGGAAGAAGTATAACTTTGCCATAGTTTAAATTTGTTATTTTTTAGGCTAATCCTTGCCTTTTTAGAAATTAAGGTAAAACTCAAAATACTAAAAACATTTGCATAAATAAGTAACCAGGTTAAGTTATAAATATTTTAATGGACTTTAATAAAGTTATTAAGGCGGGGGAATGTTGGGAAAAGATGAGAATTTTTCCTACAATCATTGAAGAAGAAAATATAATCAGTGTATTCAGTCTGGCTCTTTTGATATGCATGTAGAAGTCATGGCTCTTCATGATCTCTCCTTTGTCAGAACTGAGTACTTTTTGTTAGATTTATTTGTTTGCTTTTTTTGGTTGGTGTTGCTGCTTCTTTACCAATAATGTTTTCTAGTTTATCTCATTAAATTTTACTAAGACTAGGATGATTGGCCTTATTCTTGCTGCTTTAGTTAATACTGGTCAGCTATTGTGGTCCTTCTTTCGCTCAGTCTCTCACAGAATATATATCCTTTATAAAGTGAGCAGGAGAAGGAAATGGCAAACCACTTTCCAAAATAAACCCCAAAAAGAATCACAAACAGTAGGACAGGGTGGAAAGTGACTGAACAGCAAGAAAGGTATAACTAAACTCTGCCTCCTAATTCAAATATTGTGATAATTTCAAATCTTTTTTTGAAGCTGAGATGGGATTACTATTTTTCTGAATTACAATGATCATTATGATATTGTTAAGTCCCTATACCATTATTCTAAGGGAGAGGGGAATGGAAAGCACCAAAGAGAATTTAAATGAATAAGCTGTAGCTGCAGCTTGTGAATGAGTCAGCAAACATTTGGTGATCTTTCCCTATCTTGCTCCTTAGCAGTGTAATATGCACATGATGTTGAGTTAACTATGGATACTAAGAAAGAACTTATAGTTGACTATGTACAGAGCTATAAAGCAGTAATAAACACCATTACATAGAGCCTGTTTGGCTTCAGCAATGCTTGAAAACCAGTTATATAACCAAGAAGTTGTGTCAATGAGATTTATTCAGGTAGTTATTGCAGATTTAACATAATGAGCAATCATCATAAATGCACATCTCAATTAGATTGAATTACTATCTATTAGGATGGGTTAAATTATATTTCATTTGGAATTTATATGTCTGTGGTATGAGACATTGTTCTTCATTTTGGAAAGCCTGAAGACAGCTATAATTATTTAGGAGGAGCGAAAATAGTGATTAATCTTTCACTTTGTTGGTCTTGTAATGAAGTTAATGAGCCAAAGAATTATTTGATATGTTAAAGAGTATAATTTTAAAATTGAACTTTATTGAGTGATTTCAAGTCAGCAATCAAACTTTGCCAAGCATAAGTTCTCCTGAGATCCTGGAAAAAAAACTGAATAATATTGTCATCAAGTTGATCTATATACTTGAGCTATAGACTAGGGATGAACTCATTTTATGGCACATGATGGGAGGTGGATTGCTTAGCAAAATAATGAATGTCATCATTACTTTTTAAAATTAAATGAAATGACATTTTGATTAATATCTTACATGCAATTCTATATGTCACATTTCTTCTCCATTTTAAATTTGTGGATCACCGACCTCAATGCAAAGCGATGGTGCAGTTGGCTATATTTGAAAGCTAATGTAATTTCTCCCCTTCCTCCTCATAACATCATCATCCAACTCATACAATGAGAAAAATTTCATTTTGAATTGAAATAAAAGCTTGAATTCATGAGCTTATTTTTTTTAACTTTGTAAAACATAAGATGTATTCTGTTAAAGACATAATATGATGATGCAGCACCTCTATGTATAGAATTTGCAATAATTTTAGGGTCAAGAATGTGAGTGACATTGTAAACCAATTAAAATGAAAGCAAAGTAAATTATGATTTTGTCTTTGATGAGGTGACTCCAAAAGAAGGATATTATGTAAGCTTAACAAATAAATGCTAATTTGACAAGCAATTTTTGGAAAAGAATTAATCCATATATTCATCTTGGGAAAATTCTATAGGTGAGGCTGTATTTTGAATTTAAAGAGCAACACAATTGAGCATGTGTTTATTATAAGCTTATTGCATGCAAGGCACCGTTCTACTTGCTGGATATACTCTAAAAGGAGAGTCCTTGTATTCAATGATCTCAATTTTTTTCTGGAAGATACAAAATGTGCTCTAAATATGAATTTTAAGTAAATTGAATAAAGAATGAACACTAACACATAATTACAGGCATTAGGAAAAGCTTTATATAGGAACTGGCATCTGAGCTGATTCTTGAAAAAATTAGGGAATTTTATCAGAGAAGTGAGGGAAAATATACTGAATAATGACAGACAACCTGTTTAAGTCCATGGTGGCAGGAGATGAGTGATTGTGTGCAAAAAGTGTGGAAAGGGACTTATATGAACAGATGCATAGTGAAGTGAAGTGAACAAGACTAGGAGAACACTGTATAGAGTAACAGTGATATTGTATGATGAAGAATTATGAAAGACTTAGTTGTTTTCAGCTAAACAATGATCCAAGACAATATTAAAGGACAAATAATGAAGCACATTATCAACTTCCAGTTGAAGAACTGATATTAATTGAATACAGACTAAAGTATGCTATTTTTTATACTTTCTGTTTTTTCTTTTATTTGAGTCATCATACAAAATAGCTAATATGTAAATTTTTACATGATTGTCCATGTATAACCTATATATGATTTTTTACTGCTTCACAGAAGGGAAAGGGAGGGAAGTAGAATTTGTAACTCAAAACCTTAAATAAAAATGTTAAAAAAAAATTAAAATCCCCCTCACTTAATCCATTCATTGTTCAATCCTAGCTAACAGTATATATGTGTCCTCCCTTTTGTGGCTAAATTTTTGACAAGAATGTCTCCAATAGCTTTTACTTCTTTTCATCTTTTTTTGAAACTCTATAGTATGACTTCTGACCTTATCATCCAACTGAAACTATATTCTCCAATATTGCTACCAATTTCTCAAATGTCAAATTTAATGTTCTCATTAACCTTTGAAAGTCTTGACCATCCCTTTCTCTTTCTTATTATCTTTTTTAGGTTTGTGTCGCAATACTGTGTTTTAGTTTTCCTCCTATCTATAGGATCTTTCTCAATTTCTTTTGCTGTATTTTCATCTAGATTATAATCTCAAAACCTATGTATTGTAAAGGACTCTGTTCTGGATCCTTCTCTTCTCCCTCTAAATCCTTTTACTTGGTGTTATTATCAGTTCCCATAGATTATAATCTTTATGCTTATGATTCTCATACCTACTTACTCAGACTTTTCCTTTCTTCTAAACTTTAGATAATCATCTCCAACTTCCATTTAAACATCGAAAAATAAATATTTCCAAGACACCTTAATATCAATGTCCAAAAGTGAATTTATCATTCCCCCACAAATCCTCTCATCTCCTAAGTTTTCTTTTACTGTTGAAACATCTCCTTCCCAATCATACATAGGTGTCATCCTTGACTCCTTATTTTGTCATCTCAGTATCTATATAAAAGCTGTTGCTAAGTCCTATTGATTTTATAACATAACTTTCCTAATATCTCTTCTATATTTACCCTTTTCTTCTCTGACACTGCCACCATCCTGATCCAGACCCTTATTGTCTTATATCTGAACTATTGCAAAACATGGTGGTTGATAGTTTCTCTGCCCCAAGTCTCTCCCCACTGCAGTTTTCCTTTTATTCAGTAATCTTCCTAAGGAATATGTCTGAACATGTCGCACACTCCCCATCCAGTATTCAATCATTTCCAATGACTCCCTTTCACATCCATGATCAAACATATTCTTTCTTCTTACTTGCCTTACTATTTCAAGTTTCACCTCAGTTAAATTTCTAACAATATAGAATTATACATTTGTGAGCTCTAAGATAATTATAGAAGTTGAACTGATTAGAAAATGGAGCCAACTCTCAAGTTGAGGTATAATCACAAGCTTGATTTTTCCTTCTATTGCCAATATATCCTATAAATAATGTACTCAGATATAGAAAAAATATTTGAAGTAAAAACACAATAAAACAAAGCAAAACACGATATCGTTCTTTCTGGAGAGGCCAGCAAATGTCCATCTGGTTTCAAATATGAATGATCTGCAACTGTGGGGAATATTTTCCATTTATTTCTTCTGTATTCTTCAAATATACCCACCTAATCTATACAATCAAAACAGAACTTCATTTCAACAAATATTAAATGTTTACTATGGGGAGGTGTTCATATTTTCTCTCTAGAATAAACATAATTTCAAGTGTTAGATTTACTATAGTACACTACACACATCAATGGTCTTTGCTTAGTTTGTAGAACTTGTTCTTTCTAAACATAGTGACATTGATGTTGAAGTGAGGTTAATGTTATCTACTGTTTGCATTTTACTAGTTTGTGCTTATTTTGAGAAGGATTGCTAATTTTTCTCTTCCTCAATTAGGTTTCATTAATAATCTATAAACTAAGCAATTTACATTTATTCCCAAATTGGGATCTAGAAAAGGCATTCTAAATGTAAGATATTGCCTGAGTCTTACTTTAAGAAACAAGTGAAAGAAGCAAATGAATAAACAGAGCATTCCAGGAATGGGGTACAGCCAGTGCAAAGGCTGAGAAATAAATGATGGTATATTTGTTATCTTCATAATACTGTAGTTAAGCCAGTGTAGGCTGAAGCATAGACTTTATGGAAGTGAATTGGCTGTAAGGAGGCTGGAAAGATAGAAATAAGATCAGGTTATGAAAAACTTCAAATGATAAAAATCCCTATATTTGATTCTGTAGGGAAATAGGGAGGTATTGAAGCCTTTTAGGGGAGGGAGGTTAATATGGTCAGATCTAGGCTTAGGAAGAATCAAATTATTAGCTGTGTGAATTGTGTAAATGTTATAGAATCATGAATTTCTTTGCATTGACCAAGAATTATCAATTACAATATCTGTATTTTTGTGATTAGGAATAAAAAAAGACAGTCATAAACCTTCAAATAGTCTTATAATCATAATAGCAGTACTTACTTTTTAGGGCTATTCCACCCTTCTTTTCTATTTTATTCCTGAAATTAGAGGTACAATTTTTTATATTCAGTTTCTCTTGGTCATGGTAAAAAGGTTATAGATATTGCTCATAGCAACATGGAAGAATGACAGCTGAGTTGTAGTTAGGAAGGAATAATCTGCTTCCAGTTATTAAGTGAAAATCATTCCAAGAGACTGCCTCTGGGCAACAAAAAAATAAGAAAGTCAGAACATCAGACTTGGACTTGTTAGGCTGGACCAATGTGTAATATTGATATTGTTTAAGTGATTGTGAATGAGGGAAAAAGATAGAGCAGGGTAATACGTAATTATTCTAGAGAGGTTTGGCTTTGGAGGTGGATTGTTATTATAACTTTTCATACATGTATATATGTCCTTTGGGCTGAAAAGCATTGGTGTGCTTGTCAGTATTTATCACCTGGATGTCCAAAAGAAATGTACTAAAGGCAAACTTTGAAACTTAATATGAATTATTAACATTTTTTCATCCCTTTCCCAATTCTAGACAATTTATTGTTTTAATAAATCAAACTGATTTTTTAAAAGCAATTGATGATTTTAGGGATATAAATGCTCCCATTTAAAATTTAACAATGTGTTTTTAAGAGCTTGGTCCATGATTCTCCTGGCTATGTGTCTCTGGGGAAGTGGTAGGGAAGGTATATTCTATCAATATCTGATGAGCCCTTCCATAATTCTGTTTTTTCTTGTGTGACTGTGGGAGAATTCAAAGAATTTTGACACTCAAAAGTTATAGGATCTTTATGGAAATATTTTATTATGAATAATCACATTGTAGAACAGCATTTGACATCATCATTTTTTATTATTAAAGTTTTTATTTGCAAAATACGTGTATGGATAATTCTTCAACAATGACCCTTACAAAGCTTTCCGTTACAAATTTTCCCCACCCTAATTCCACTCCTCCCCTAGATGGCAGGAAGTCCATTACATGTTAATTATGTTAAAATACTTGACAAATTGAATATATGTATACATATTTCCACACTTATCTTGGGCAAGAAAAATTGTATCTACAAGAATATCATCATTATTTAAGTAAAGATATTCCTTAGGTCTTTGGTTTAAACAACTCATGTTAAAGCTGTGTATCAATATACACAACATGTCAGAAAAAAGGAAATCAATGTTTCCATATGATGAATCGTATTTTATTTACCACCACCATTACCATTTATTTCTCCTCTAAGTAGTTATTACAACTGATTTTAAAAATACAATTCATTGAATTTAAAATAAAAAAGAGATAACTTTTAAATATGTATTTTTTTTATTTTAGTCAAGATTTGGTGTTGTATCTAAAAAAAATGAACTGTTTTATAATATCTTCCAACAGTATAAATGATTGCTGTAATTTCATTAAGGGTGAAATTACTAGGATGAGAACATGTGAATCTTAGAATGCTTGTGTATTGGCTATAGATTATGTCTAGCTTAAAATACATTGTTTTTTCCCTCTTGAAATGATTTTGCACAGTTAGGCACATGCCAATTTCCCTGTCTTCCCTTAAGCAGTCAGAGTTAGTCACTGAGATACCTGATGTCAGGCCAGATATACCACTGCCTTTGCCTATTTTAATAGTTACTTTATTTTGATCATAATTATCTTGAGTCTGGCATCATCTTAGGAAACATATGCATGTGGAGTACAAATGGATATTTTGCTATATTAACTTCAGTTCCTCTGTAGGAGAGAAAGTAAAAATATTGTGTATATAGATTATTATAAGATTCTTAAGTTTGTATGCAAAGAAATGAAATCTTATAAATATCACATGTATGCTTACTCAGGAGTAATCTTTTTAAAATATTTCATTGATTATTAAAATATTGATGTCATAGTCCAATGATACACTCCCCTAATTCTCTATTTTAACAAAGAATAGTTAAACAAAACCGACAAAACATACTGAGCATGTCTGAAAATGTGTATCTTCTTCTGTACCTATAGTTGACCATCTTTCTGCTGAGAAGAGGGAGACATGTCTCCCTCAATGCTTTTAAGTCAAGGTTGATTATTATGTAGATGTGTACCCTGGTGTCTTTCACAGTTCTTTCCCTTAATATTACTGGGGTCATGGTGTAAATTATATTCTAGGATTTACTCACTTCCTCTGAGTCAGTTCATACTGGTATTCTCAAAATTCTCTGAATTATTCATGTTCATATTTTTGTGTTGCAATAATATTTCATTGCATCAATATTATCTACTTCTTTAGCTTACTCTAAACAAACAGGTGCTAAAATAGATTTATATGTGGTTAAAAAAAGTTCAAAGGCAACGTAGAAATCTCTTATTTATGGTGATTTTTTAAACCTAAATATTGCTATGTAATATGAGGAAGAATCCCAATAACATGTCATTTGGAGTTAATGTTCATCCTCAATTCAGAGCAAGAATAATCAAAGCATACCAAGAAATTCAAAGAAAGGAAAATAGTGAGAGGTTATTTTAAAATTTGGTTTTCCAGATTTTGATTTTAATGGAAATGTGAGAACAAAAAGCTACAGAAAATTTCCAATAAAGTGATTGGCTTTTTTGTTTTTAAATAAACTGATATTATTCAGAACAACTTGAGAAAAGAAAATCATATAGAAATTTGTACATTCCAGTTTTCAAAATGCCCTAAGCCATCCTCCTGCCCCCATAAAAGCTCCTAATTTTTATATTTTATAATTCCAAAGAGGATAAATGGGGAAAATAAAAGGCAAATTCTTCAATCCATTATTGTCTTTTGTCCTATCTGAGTAAATATCTGGGTAACTGAAAGTAAATATAAAATTGGAAAAGTGGCATTAGGCTTATGCTTTACTTCATTAAGTTTAAAAAAAAATTCGTACAAAGGTTCTAGCAAAATCATTTATTTCAGAAGTGGTTGGTTTGTTTACTTTATGAACCAAATCTACAAAACTATTCTGAAAAGGCAGTAATCCCAAAATGTCCCCCCAATCAAGGCTGCCCTTGACCAAATATTGATGTTTCTTTCATATTGATACTTTAGACAGGGGCTTTATGAAGACTGGGTCTATTTCTTGTCCTATAGTCCATTTTCATATCTGTGCAGTAGAGAGAAAAATGAAGGAAAGAAAAGAGAAACACAATTTATATGGATGGGAAAAAGAGGAGTTTAAAAAGAAGTGAAAGAGGAAAAATTGAACAGATGGGAAAAACAGGAACTTCAAAAAAAAAGACATTTAGGTACTATTATGTTCTGGAACCCTGTGGATGTCAACATTCTTCCTCCTCTAGGCTGAAAATGTTGCCTCCCTTGAGTTTCTTAACTGATATCAGTGAAATAGACTCAAAACTCTATCCCCTGTAGGCTTTCACAGATCAAATGAGACTTTGCAGGAGAGTGGTAGGCTCATTTTGAGAAACAGAGAACAGAACAGAACTGACAAGCTGAAGGTAAATTTCTGTTGACTAGTAAGTCATCCATCTTACAAATTTCCATGTTTAATACAAGAATTGAATGACTACTTATTGGCCCTTCATCAACTACTCTAACTAGCAATAATATTACAGGAATAACACTAGAACTGATGTCAGAATACCTAAATTCAAATTCTGGTTCTGACAGTTACAAGTTGCGTGCATTTATTTGTATTTCTTGTATTTAAAATGGTACTTAACACACAAGACATACTTAACATGAGCCTGTTGACTTTATTTGACTTTTCTAAGTTTTGTAGCCTGTTCAAAAGTTGGTTTACTCACTTACAAAAGGGACATAGTATATTTATACTACTTACCTGTTCAGCATATAATGACAAGTTTAGTTTGTAAGTTATAATGCATTATGTAAAAGTCATTATTTATTAGAGAAAAAATCATTATTAATTAGGAATATATTTGTTTGCAATATCACCAAGAACATACTAAGTAATCAATTAGCTGATATTTACAAATTTATACTTCTGACTACTAACATTTTAGCATCTCATCAACTTATTGGATATTACTTGGTACATTATCCATAATGCTGAATATAGAGAATCACAGAATGTTAGTACCATAAAGGCTCTTCATGAGCTTCTAGTCCATCTCATATCAGAAAAGAATCAGTACTACAACATAACAAATCATATGAGAGAGGGGGAAGGGGAGGGAGAGGGAAGAGAAGGACGGAGAGACAGAGACAGACAGACACATACACAGATACACACACACACACACACACACACACACACAGAGAGAGAGAGAGAGAGAGAGAGAGAGAGAGAGATAAAACCTTTAGATCATTTATAAACATGCCTAATCATGCCTCTTTCATCCTGTAGTTTTATTATTTTATATTGCCCCATTTTTTAAAAGGTTAGGTGAAACTTTACATTTACCTTTATTTCATTAAGTATTATTAGATTTCACCTAATTTCTATAGCTGGCCAGTGTCTCTGACAGTGTTGACTTTGTCAATATGCCAACTATGCTTTCCAGCTTAGAGTCATGTAGAGATTTGATAATGTCTCTGTCTTCAATCCTTTACTAAAAATGAAAAGAAGCAAAAGGTTAAGTACAAATCCTTAGAGTACTCAAAAGTAGACCTCCTGACAAATTGACATCTAAAAATTAATTCATTTTTATATTTAATTTTATTATATTTCAGTTTCAAATAATTCTCTTTCACTTATTGAGAAGGCCAGAAATATAAAATTTATAACATACAGGAAATCATGCAAAACAGATTTTCCTATTAATCATGCTCCAAAAATGGGGAGCAGGATTATCCTTTAAATGTGATAATTTGATGTTATAAGCTTCTCTAACTGAACTGATCTACATGTCTCCATCTTTTCCATAATGTCAGATTGAGATATTTTATGTTGTTGAAATCATGGTTGCTAAAATCTAGGCAACATATACCAACAGAATTTAAGTTTAGTAACATTGTCCATGATAGACATAAGGACAACCTGGCGTGACTCATTCTTGAAGTAAAAATTACTCTTTGTAATTATTGCATTTTTTTCTAGTTGTTCCCTAAAAATTCTTTGAATAATTTATTCTAGATGTCACATCCTCCACCAAAAAAAATCAGAATCTAGTTCATAGATTTGTAGTGTGTAGACTCTATTGACTTTCTTCCTTTTCTTCTTTGTATGTTTTTTGTTTCTTTCTCTCTCTTTTTTTCTTTCTCCTCTCCCACCTTCCCTTCCTATTTTCCATCTTTCATATCTTCTTTCTTCCTTCTTTTTTCCTTAGTTTATTGAATTTATTTTTCTTTCTCTTCTTTACATCCTTCATTGTTTCTTTTTTCCCCTTCTTATTCCCTTCCCCTTCTCCTTCTCTTTTTATTTCCTCTTCTCCTTCTCTCTTTTCCTTCCTTTCTTTTTGTTCCTCTTTTCTTTGTTTTCTTTTTCAGTTTTTTTCACATTTTGCTTTATCTAATCCTGCAGAACTTTCCCTATTCATGACATTTTAATAACCAATAGTAGCTAAAAAATTAAATTTCCTGGTTCCTAGGTTAATTAGTAACTATTTTGCCCAAATGTATGTTAATGAATCTGGTAATTGAAGTGAAATGGATGAATATTTACAAAAATATATATTAGCCAGATTAACAGAAAAGGAAATAAATTACTTTAATAGTACTATTTTAGAAAAAGAAATTGAACAAACTATTAATCCACAACCCCCCCAAAACAAAACAAAACAAAACAAAACAAATAAACAAACAAACAAAAAAACCACAAAACTTCTAGGGCCAAATGGATTTGCATGTGAATTCTACCAAACATTTACAGAACAATTAATTCCAATACTATGTAAACAATGTGGAAATATAGGGAAAGAAGTGTTCCTACAAAATTCCTTTTATGACACAGATATGGTGCTGATACTTAAACCAGATAGGGTAAAAACAGAGAAAGAAAATTATAGAACAATTTCCCTAATGAATATTGATGTAAATATCTTTTCATGCTTCTCTTGAGTTCTGTGTTTGAAGATCAAATTTTTGTTCAGTTCTGCTCTTTTCATTAGAAATAGAAGAAATTCACCTATTTCACTGAATGTCCATCTTCTTCCCTGAAAGATAATGGTCATTTTATCAGATTCCAGGCCCTTCAATCTTTTTAGGTGGAATATGCTAGGTCCTGGGTAATCCTAATTGTGGCTCCTTGGTATTTAAATGTTTCTGGCTGCTTGCCTTTTCCTTGGTGTGATAGTTCTGAAATTTAGTCATGATATTCCTTGGGGTTTTAATTTTGGGGCGTTTTTCAGGAGGTGATCAGTGATTTCTTTCAATGGCTATTTTACCTTCTGATTCTAAGACAGTAGGGTAGTTTTCCTTTATGAATCTTTTCTAAGTTCTTTTTTCATCATGGCCTTCAGGACATCCAATAATCCTTATATTGTCTCTCATAGATCTATTTTTCAGGTCAGATGTTTTTCCTAGGAAGTATTTCATATTTTTTTCTATTTTTTTTCTTTTTTTTTGTTTGACTGATTCTTGAAGTCTTGTTGAATCATTCACTTCCATTTGTCCAATTCTAATTTTTAGTGTATCATTTTCTTTAGTTATATTTTTTAGCTCTTTTTGTATTTGGCCAATTGAATTGTGCTGTTCATTGCATTTTTTTTTCCATTTCACAAATTTTGTTTTTCAATGAATTTGTATCTTTTTCATATCATTTTGTAAGGACTTATATGCTTTTTTCCATTTCATCAAATCTATTTTGTAGGGAGTTATATGCTTTTCCAATTCCTTCTTGCAAAGATATCATTCCCTTTTGCTATGTTTCTTCTCTCTTTTAAGATCCTTTATGAAATCTTTCAAGAAAACTTTGTGAAATAGGGACCAGCTCATATCTCTCTTTGGGGCTTCATCTGGAATTGATTTGCCTTTAAGAACCTCAGGATTTGAGGTCTGTTCTTCTCTTTCTCCATAAAAGCTATCTATAGTGAGAGTTCTTTTTGGGGTTTTTTGCTCATTTTTTAAAGCTTGAATTCTGTTCTTAACTAAAAGAAGCAACAACTGCTTTAATTTGCCCTGGGGTAGTTCTGCTGATTGACTTCAGGTTCTGGATAATTGGCTAGGCCCCATGTTCTTCCAAGGCTTAAATTGGTTTACAATTTGCTTTTTGTAGCAAGTCTGCCAAACCACCCATTTGCAACCAGGACAGAGTAGCCCTAAGAGGCTCAGAGAAGATTCCCATGTGCATGGAAGCTGCAAAGTTCTGACTTTCTACCCCATCTCCTTGCCCTGGTCTCCCTGTGCTGTCTTCTGGGCTCGACAAACTCATCTCCTGTCAATTTTAAACATGTTCTAAAGTTTTTCCAAGGTATCTTCTTCTGGAAATGTGTTGTACTCCAAATATTTGTTGGTGGTTTAATTCCAAAACCATTTTAGAGGCTTAATCTACTGTTGGTTTGAGAAGATCAGAGGAGGTCACAGAAAGTCATGTCTGTTTTCTACCATTGTGACTCCACACCCTGAACAACTATTCAAAAATCTTAAATAAAATCTTATCATAGATATTTCAGCAAATTATCCTATCCTTAGGATAATACACTATGACCAAGTAGAATTTATACCAGGAATGCAGGACTGGTTCAATATTAGGAAAACTATTAGCATAATTAACTATATAAATAACCAAACTAACAGAAATTATGTTTATCTCAATAGATGCAGAAAAAACATTTTAGCTCAGAATTCAAACTCTGAGAAACCAGGCTGCAAACACAAGGGGACCTGTGCTCAAAAGATAGAACCATAGAAAACACTCTTTTGCATACTCATATCTTTTTTCATTTTTTTCTTCTACCTTTCTTATTTGGTTTTTAAATGCTTTTCTGAGCCCTTCAAGAAACCTCATTGGGCTTGAAACCAATTCATATTATGCTTTGAAATTTCCTCTAGATATTTTGTCCTCCTCTGAGTTAGTGTTTTGATTTGCCCTGTCACCATAGTAGTTTTCTATGGTTGAGGTTCTTTTCTATTTCTTCCTTATTTTCTTTTGGTATTTCCTCTTTTTTTACTTTTATGCTCCTGGGGAAAAAGGGACCCTGTCCCAAGCTTCCTATGCAGTTCTGTATCTTTGTTTTGATCATAGGTCCCCTTGTGTTTGCAGCTTGGTATCAAGGGGCAACAGTCAGGATTACCCATGATCTAGCAGCTTCTACAATAAAGGATTGGAGGGCCTGGAATACCATATTCCAGAAGGCAAACAACCAGGGTTACAACCAAGAATTAACTATCCAGATAGACTCAATTTCATCTTTCAGGGGAGGAAATGAATCTTCAATGAAATGAGAGACTTTCAATCATTTCTACTGAAAAAAGTTTAAAAAATTTAATCTACAAACACAGGACTCAAGAGAAGCACAGAAAGGTAAACAAAGGGAGTATATATATATGATATATATATGATATATATATGCACATATGTATATATATGCACATATGTATATATATATGTGTGTATATAAAAGGTTAAACATTTTAACCTTTAAATTACATTTATATATATTTTTATATATTTTTAAAATTTTAAAATTATATTTATATATATGTGTATGTATATATTTATATATGTGTGTGCATATAAATAAATATAATATTTAATTTATTTTTAAACTTATATTAATTATATATATATATAAAATTTTAAGGTTAAAGTGTTTAAATCCTAGATGGGAAAAAAAGATATCTGTAACTCTAGAGAACTATATCTGTTACTGGAGCAGAAAAAGGCAGATATCACATGGATAAAGGGTGGGTTTGTGAATGGACACTCATGTGATGTTATCAAAGAAAAACAATAAGAACTGGAAAAAGGAAAGGGTGGGAAAAAGGATTGTACTAGAAGAAGAAGAAAAGGGAGGTATAATTGAGCAAATTAGACCACATGAAGAGGCACAAAAAACCTATTACAATTGAAGGAAAGAAGGGAGGGGGATGACCACTGTGTGAAGCTTAATCTTATATGTTTTGATTCTAACAGGGCATAACTTAATCATTCAGTTGGGTATGGAAATTTATTTAAGTCCACAAAGAAGTAGGAGGAAAAAGAGGAAAAGAAAAGGGAAGGATGGGATAGAAGGGAAGACAGAAACAATAGGAAAAATGTAAGAGAAGGGGGGAAGGAGTGATGGAAGATAAGATAGTGGGTGGGTTGGGTAAATAAAACACTACTAAGAATAGGGTGGAAAGATAGAGAGAAAATAGCATGGAGGGAAACACAGATCTGGCGATCAAAATTGTGAATGTGAATGGGATAAACTCTCCCATAAAATGGAAGTGAATAGCAGAGTGAATTTAAAAACATAAACCTACAATATGAAGTTTACAAGGAACACATTTGACATTGAGAGACATACAAAGTAAAGGTAAAAGTCTAGAACAGAATTTAATATGATTTAGCTAAAGTAAAAGAAAAAAGTAAGGGTGGTGACTGTGATCTCAGATAAAGCAAAGGTAAAAATATATCTTATTAAAAAAAGTTAAAGAAGGAAAATATATCTTGATAGAGTATCAAAAACAGTAAAGTAGTAATTATATTAAATATATATGTACCAATTAGTAGAGCAGCAAAATTCCTGGAGAAGATTTTAAGCCAATTGCTGGAAGAAATAAATATCAAAATACAATAATAGGGGAACTCAACCTTTCCCTCTCAGAATCAGACAAATATAACCACAAAATATACAAGAAAGAAACTAGGGAGATTAATAAAATCATAAATGAATTGGTGATTCAACTAAAAAAAAAATTAGAAACAGGACACACTTAAAAGATGCAATTAAATACCAAATTAGAAATTTTGAAACAAAGGAGAGATTAATTAAATTGGAAACTAAGAAAACTATTGAACTAATAAATAAAACTGAGTTGTTTTTATAAAAAAAAGAATCCAAAATAGATAAATGTTTGATTAATTTGATTAGAAAACAGAAAGAAAAAAACAAATCAACACAGCATCAAAAATGAAAAGGGTGAACTTATTATTAAAGGCAGCAAATCCAGCAACTAGAACTAGAAAAAAAATAACAATGAAATTCATCTGGAAGAACAAAAGGTCAAGTATATCAAAGGAATTAATGAATAAAAAGCATACAAAGTAAGGTAGCATAGCAGTATCAAGTCAAAAACTATACTATTTGGTATAAAGATCTTTATTGGAGGTCTTTGCATAGAGATTTGATGACTACTTATTGAGTGTCTTAGTGTCCTAAGTACACTAGATGTAGAGTTTTAGAATAAATATTTAAAACATAAATAATGTTTTTATTAAAAGTTTTTTTTTTAATCATGAACTTAACAGAGGAACTTTCATATACACAAAGATATAAAAAGAACTGTACAAGAAGCTGAAGTCTAATTAGGTATAGCTTCTGCCCCATTTCTTATCTGACTTTTTAATCACTCAGTGGACACTGCCTCAGTCAAACTGATAACTAGGAAACACTTTAGTTTTAAAAGATTAAGGTCCCCTATTGTGTTCAAGATCATCTCCTTTAAGTTTTTATCTGTATCTTGCCACTAACCTTGATGGCTTCAAAGGAGAAGGTGAATTTCATGACTTTGCACAGGCCTTTGTATCTTAAATCCAATTCATTTCTAAGTCATAGTGTCACCTTCCTCATGTAATGTACACTTCAATAATGAAGAATGAACAAGAACTTTAAAAGTATGTGATAAATTCACCTTATTAATTTTAAATTGTCTTTTTTCAGTTTTTCTTTTCTTTTGTGTATGTGTCTGTGTGTGTGTATGTGTGTGTCTTTGAGAGAGAAAGAGCAATTCTTAAAAATGTTCAGGACCAAGGCAACTAGGTGGTACAGTGGGTAGAGCCTGGACCATGGAGTAAAAAGCACCTGAGTTCAAGGCCTCAGATTTCAAGTAAAAAGCACCTCAGAGTTCAAGGCTGTGTGACCGTAGGCAAATCACTTTACCTTAATTGATCAGCAATATGCTCTATATACAAATTAAGAAAAGGAAGTAACATAGAATAACATAGAAATAAATAGAATGCTGGACTTGATTATGACTTCCAGTTTTTCCCAAGACTCATTAGCTATGTATTAAAAGTCTTGTGGAGTCACTTAACCTTGCTTAGTTTAAGTTTCCTTATCCATGAAATGGGCATAATAATGTTAATACCTAACTCACAAGATTGTTGTGAGGATCAAATGAAATATTATGTATAGTACCATGTAAATAGTGTTATTATTATTAAGATTTTTCACTTGTACTGATCTATAAGTTCAAAAGCATATTCCCTATTGGCATGTTGAACCTGGCTTTTTTTTTTTTTTGCTAATTAGCATTGTTTTTGAATAATAATTTCCTCAGTTTGTAGGAGTTTGAATTTGAATTTTAAAAATAATCTGAAGAATTATTTTATTAATAGCCATTAACTACTTGTTTGTGGTCAGGCTTTTTCCTTATATCAAACTACTAATTTCTTTGCATATACAGCAAATTCATTAATAATCCTGGCATGTACAACTGCTGTCTACATCCAAATACCAGAGGCAGATTTACCTGTATTACTAAACAGAAATGGTAATCTTTGTCTGTAAAAGCAATTTTGTCCTGATCCTTTGGATTAAAAAAAGAATGTTTGAAGAAATTGTTAGCAGAGGATTTCAAGGACAAAAATAATAATAAAAAAAATTAAAAAAAGATGAATGGTGGCTTTAATTGGAAACAGATTTTTGAAGCAAGATTAGGAAAAAAAAATTCCTAGGGTCATTGGTCACGAGGACTGGCCTAGTCCAGGAAATCATCTACTTCTATATTGACATTTGTTGGTATTAGTATTATTAGTATTATTAACTATCTTATGTAAAATTAACAGAGACCTCATAAAATGGGTCTGATTCTGATGAAAACATCCATCATTTCCCTAAAAGTAATACATGTAAGCCAAAGATGATGTAGACCTATCATATAATCTGGTAAATATTTATATGCCCCTATCTATCCTTAGTACTTTGAAACCTCCATTTAAGTCTATTACATCTAAATCCACATTGTCTGTCAAAGTAAAACTGATCATCTTGTTAATCACAGTCTTCTAAGAATTTTTTCTCTAATGCTTTATTTTTCCATTTTTTCATATATAAATAGATATGTATGTATGCATTTATATGTGTATACACATACACAGACAAATATTTATATATATTCATCCAGAAATATAATGACTTTGTTCAAACTATTGTTCTCTTAGTTTATTCTGATTTAAATTCATATTGGAAGGGGCTTTTCTTTTTTTTTCTTTAGTAATAATGCCTTTTATTAAGAAAATATTTCCATTTTTCTATACTTATTGTGTGATGGTTTATGGATGTTCAAGGAGGACTAGAACCTCTGTTGGGAGGGTTTGCTGATCCCTTTTTAGGGCTACTCATTCACCTTTGATATCCACCCAGCATTTAACTCTCACCTGTGAGTCCAAGAAGCTGTAGGATAGATAGCATTCATAGTTCATAAAATATTTTGGCAAATGCACTAAATCAAGTTGAGTGTAAACTAACAGATGACAAACATATTGATGAGTTTGGGAGACAGTGTCTACCCCAAGCTTGTGAATACTTCCATTCATGGAATAGTTGGATAGGAGGCTATGAAGGCAGCTATGGACTCTTAGTCAGACATAAATATCTGATACCAAAGTGATCCAATTCATTAAGGGCCAGTGCCAGTCTTCCTGACTTTTGTCTTGCTGCTGGATTCCAATGATTTTGAGAGAGAGTAAGACTAATGACTTTGTATATGTGCCTCATTTAAATCCAATTCACCCACTAGTCAAGACAGCACCCTGTGATGTCATTGGTTTTCGTTAAAAACAAGAGGCAGCTAGATGGTGCAGTAGGTACAGGAATGGCCCTGGAATCAGGGGGATCTGAGTTCAAATTCAAACTCAGACAATGAACATTTCCTGACTGTATGATCCTGAACGAGTCACTTATCCCCAATTGCCTGACGAAAAAAAAAATGGGTATGGGCAAATAGATGGTGCAATGGATAGAGCACCAGCCCTGCAGTTAGGAGGATCCAAGGGGGGGGGGAGGATATAAACAAAATAAAAACAAAGGAGAAACAAATATAAGTAATATATATGTGTGCATATGTATACCTATTGCATAGGTTACATATCTCCATAGTCTATTTATGTATACATGTGTATGTATATACATACATCTATCTCCCTCCTTTGAATGTTATCTTCTTGAGTGTATTGGCTGATTTTTCATATTTGTATTTTCATAACTTAGAACAGGGTTCAACCCATAGTAAATACTTGATAAATGCTTTTTGATTAATTGATATTATACTTCTGCTCACCCTTATACTCCATTGAAAACTTCATTCTTCCAGCTTGGAGGTATTGAAGTAAAAGGACTTACCCCCTAGAATAACACTTTAGTGCTGATAAGCCCTAACCATATAAGGGTATGGACCCTCCTACTTCTCTGTTGAGGTGGAAAATGCCCTAACAAGATTAGCCTCCCTATGGTCTGTGTTGTGGGTTTGGCAAAAGAATTTCCACATTCAATTTGTCTCTAAGCTATGGGGAAAAGATTTATTATGCTGTTCTAATTTCCAAGGGTATTTTATCAAAGAGTCAGAAACAAGAAGATGATTTTATAGGAAAAAGAAACAAAGATTAAGTTGATATGCAAATATGAGGGCTTGTACCATTTAGGTACACTTTTAGTTATAATTGCAGAGTGGTAGGGGTGGAATAGTTACCATGACTGAGTTCTACAGCTTACTGATCAACAGAATCAGTATTTAATTACTTTTATCGGCCAGCATTGTTTGGAACATTGCAAGACCAGAGAGACTTATTGTTTCTTAGATCTTTCTACATTCTCACACCTCATCTCCCCCACTTATTCATTCAACAATTGCCACATTTGTTCCTCTTTATGACAGCCAACCATATCAAATATCTATTTTAGCCATCATTTCTGGAGCTCTTGACTGCCTTAAGAGACTTGACTCTCTTTGGTTGCCACTTGCAAAATGTTTGATATTGGAATCAGGAATGATTTAAAGAGTTTAAGTGACTAAACTCAAAGACTTAACCAAACTGTCTTCAGGTTCCTTCATTAATCTTTAGGAAAGAAAAGTCTGTGATTCATAGCCAAATATAGACTGTTAAGAAGTCAATATGCCTTTAAACATATTTCTTTTTATATTAATACAGTTATAACTCCAAACTTTTTAGAAAGAAATAAGAAAAGGAGAATTTCTTTGAAAAACTCAACCAGTGTTCCTCCCTCAATTCATTCTTTTGCCTACTGGAAATGTGGGAACTGAAAGAAGAAAAGGTCAGGCCAAAATAAAAATGATTGTAGGAAAATCAAAGGAAGACATAAGCAATAAAGGAGGAGGAAAGAAGAAAATTATGAGTATCTGGGAAAAAATAAATACTTTCAAGTGTTTTAAGAGCAAAGAGTAAAATGCTAAAAGAAAATACAAAATCAGAAGCTAGAAAAAAATACAGCTTCTAGGAGAAATATAGCAGTAAACCTGAGGCCCCCTGACTTTAGAAGTGCTATTGTCTGTTTGTCAATGATTCTAAAGTCTCCTGGTCTTGGGAATATTAAAGGATAGTCCTATAAACATTGCCAACAGCCAGATGACAATCTGTTAGTCAGTGATAACAGGGTTCCTGAGACAATTGGTGAGGTGCATACCAGATTACTTCTCCAACTCAAGTCTAAACAATAAAATTCAGGATTGAGGTACATACCAGATCACTCCTCAGTTTTACCTCTAAACCATATTAGTATATCAGTGACATGGAAAACTAGATCTCTTTGTCTTTTCCTATAAATTTATTTTCTTGCTCCTGCTTCTTGGCTAAGTTCTTTTGTAATTTAGCCTGATTCACTTGGTGTTTTGATTTACCCCTTGAATTGGAGATGGGTTCAAACCTGCACATACGTTTGAGACACAGTCTGACACTAGTCTGCAACCCCAACCTTTTGAGATCTCTTTTGAACAATGTGTAGAAAATGAGGTTGTGACCCTCAGAGATAAAATAGACTTATTCTGAAAAAGTTTGCTCTCTGGTACTTACATTTCTAAAAATGAAAAAAAAAAAAAAAAAACCCAAAAAACCAAAACCAAAACCAAAACCAAAACCAAAAAAAACAAAACAAACCAAAAAAAAAATCCAACTTGAACTTAAAGTCTCTAAGTGTCATCTAGTCCTTTATTTTTAGAAAATAATATTGAAGTGTATTTTAAATTAAAACCAAAGCTTGTTTATCAGTTTTAAAAACTCTGCCAAAAGAGAATTTACAGCCATCAAAATTTTCCAACTATTTGGTGATCAAATATGAATGCATTTAAGACATTATTAATTTTAGAGATTATGCCTCAGGTCACTCAATTACATTGGGTTCATTGCGATTAGATGGCATGTAACTTCATTGAAATGTGGACAAAATTCTTTATATCTATTAGAATATATGCATGTATACTTATGAAATATATAAACTGCTATAAACTATGCATATAATAATTACATATAATCCATCCAAGATATCTTGGTGTTTACTGGATAGATTTCTTTCTTAAGGACCAGACCTTAAACCAAAAGCAATCTGATTCTAATTTGGCCATTGTCTGAGTCTGATTGATTCAGATTGAATGTAAATATCATTGGTTTCTACTTTGCCCAGAAACCCTGAGGGTCTTCCCCACCCAAATTCATTCATTCATTTATTTGCTGATTTGTTTGTTCATTTAGATTTTTTGGGATTAGGAGATTCTTTGCCTCAATTGCTACCTAGCCTTAATCACTGAATGACTGTGATCTCAGTCACAAACTGAGATCTGTGGAAGACTCTAGTTTAAAAAGGCCAAAGTTTTTCTAAATGCTTATTTTCATTGTATGGAAAACAATTATCATATTTATGTATAATTATAATTTCAAAGATTATAAATTAAAAAGGTATTACTGATAAGGTATTCAATATTAGGTGTGGTTAGTAATGGAATTGATATCTGGGGCAAATCTGGAGAAGGCTCTCATAGATATCAGTTTAGCTTTAAGGTCCCACCCTTTGGGGAGGTGGTCCAGTCTGAAATTTAAGTTATGTCAAACTCTTGAGACCCACCCTCTGTAGAGATATCCAGCAGTCTCACCTTGCCATGTCCTCTCAGGAATACCAATCATGTCCTTGAGGTTAAATTTTCCCTATAATATCTACTTATGGGCTATCTTATGGTTGCTGCTTTTCTTTGAGTCAGTTTGCCATGTCACCTTGCCTTGTGGTATCTTTTTCCTTATCTCTTCCCCATGCCACATGGTATCTCCCCTAACTCCACTATGCTTTTCAATCCCACTTCTCTTTCTTATGGCTAACTAATTCTTTTAGGTTGCTAAGTCTCTCTCAGGATTTAGCCTTCCAGCTAAAGCCCCAACCTCATGGGGTGCTCTCTTTCTCCTGGGTAATTTTGAGGTCCACTGAGGAGCTTTTCTTTCATATACTCTCCCACTCTATTTCATAGTTACCATTCCAGGTGTCTTTTGTATTCCTTCATTTTGTCTGTAACATATTCCCCTAAATAAATCTATCTTTTGCCAAAGGGAATGGTCATTGTGAATTTTTCACATGAACAAGCCCCAACTTTTGGTGCCTGTCATCATTTGGTGAAAAACCACACATCTTTAGTTTCCTTATCTGTGAAATGAGGTTAATAATACCATCTACATTACAGGATTGTTGTGAGGATTGAGATATTATAAAATGCTGTTAGTGCATAGCACACAGTAAGCTATCATTATTGTTATTATATATATAGATACATACATATTATTTATATACACATAAATAAAAATATATGCATAAATATATACATACTTGTATATATATTTATGGAATTAGATTGTCTAGAGAGTGTTCTTGGAAATCAGAAAACCTGAATTCAGGGTTTACCTCTTACAGATACTGACTGGTACCCTAACCAAATCACTTAAATTTTCAGTGACCTTGGCAGCTTTGTATCAAGAGAATCTGAGTTCAGATATCAGCTTTACCCCTTATTACACTTGAGACCTTGGATAAGTTACTGTCCTATATATACTTCAGTTTCCTTTTCTGTAAAATGGGGTCAAGATCACCTAATCTATCTACACAGGGCTGTATTAAAGACCAGAGGATTGAAAAGATATAAATTACTTGTTAAGCTGTAGAGGAGATAGATAAAATCAGCTATTATTTTATTTAAGACTTTGCTGATTAGAAAGTAAAGATTATAAGTTTAATATCCTGGTTTTATATACTTGCTCAGTCTAGGAAGGTATGGATATAAATGTGTCTCTGTGTACAGAGAAAAGAAGAGCTTGAAAACGGCAGAATTATAGAATTAAGAGATAGAAGGCTTCTCAAAAATCATTTACTCTATTCTCCAGGCAAAAAGATTATTGTATATATAATACATACATACATGTTAGGTATTGCATACATAACAAAAGGTCATCTGCTTAAAATCACCAAAGAAGGAGAACCTATTGCTTCTTAACATATTCCATTTCAGTCTTGGATGTCTTAAAGAATTAATAGATTGGGGGCAGCTGGATGGCACAGTGGATAGAGTATGGGCCCTGATAGCAGGAAAACCTGAGTTCAAATCTGGTCTCAGACACTTTATGCTTCCCAGCTGTGTGACTTGCTTCGATAAATCACTTAACCCCAATTGCCTCAGCAAACAAAATAATAATAATAATAATTAGTAGATTTTTCTTATATAAAAATCAAATTTGCTTCTTTTCCAATTCCATTTATTGAACAATATTTTCCCTTATTTAATCAAATATTTCTCCCATGACATGATGAATCTTCAAATATTTGCAACAGATCTATCATGTCTTCCCTGAATCTTCTCTTCACTAAGCTCAATACCCCCAATTATCACAATTAATTTTTATAAAATATAGCCAACATGACAATGATCAAGAGCTCCTGATGATGAAAACAAAGACCAAAAGTTCAACCTTTAATATTCTGGGAGTACAGAGGAAATTGCTAGATATAATTGTTTATGCAATATACTGACAAACCAAAATGTTATATTGGCTTTTTATAATCTTTTGCTGTATCTCAGAATGGACCTTCTATATTGATAAATAGCTCAAGAAAAAATAAGTGAAGATAATGTAAGTGACACTAAATTAAAGCTGAACTATTACTTTATCTTCCTTTTCTGAGTCTCTTTCTTTTCTTTCTCTTGCCTATCAGCCAGGTCTTTTGATGTAATGAACTTAAACCATGCCAGATTTTTGAAGGGAACTGGCAAAAAAAAATAAAAAAAATTCTAAAATCTGCCATTTTCAAGAGCCATTCTAATCAGCTCTGAATGCACAGCCCACTGTCCTGCAGGTGCAATGGTGATTACTGTCACTTCTAGCAGCTTTTTAATAAGGCACTTACGTCAATATTTGTCTGGTGTTCAAAGCCATTTTTCTGGAAGTATAATATATTGCTCCCCTCAGAGATGAAAGCTGGTTATCTTTTATTTTTTTTAATTGTGTTTTTGGTTTAAAGATTTGTGGGCTTTTCTTTTTACTCTTTTGCTTTTCTCAGCACCCTCTGAAGTTTTTCAGTGACCCTGCCAATAGCAGATTTGTGTATATGATACTTTACTCATTGAAAAACATGCCTGTTTGAAATTAAATAAAAGTTGTTGCTGTTTCTTGGAACAGAAATATGGCTTGAAAGCTGTCCTTTGGATTCTCGTATCTGTTCTGCTTATGTTTCAACCACCAGTGTATCTGGCTTGGTTGGCACAGCTCAATCGTAAGAGAAAATAGACAACTGGCTTCAAACACAACTTTATTTTAAGAATAGATATTGCAGATTGAATTGTTGTTGAAGGAAATATGCATTCCAAATAAGCAATGCCAAAGCAGTTCTTGGAGGAACAGCTGAAGAACACTTTTAAACCAAGATAGAAAAGGTTCTGTTATTTTATTATTATTTATTTTTTGCAAGAGTCAGTCATGTGAGCTTCAGTTTTGAATTGTGGCAGAATATATTGCTCTTATTCTCTACTACCAACAAATTACTTTGACCACATTTAGTAGTTACTGTATCTCTGAAACAATACTACATCTCAAACTATACTACAAAGCAGTAATCATCAAAAAGAATTACTGCTGCTAAAGAAATAGAAAGAGTAATCAATAAAACAAATAGGGAACATAAGATACAGAAGTAAATGAACACAGTAGCCTTTCATTTGACAAATACAAAAAAACATAGATATTAGGGTAATAACTCACTATTTGACAAAATGCTTTTAGGAAAACTGGAACTAATTCGGACAAAAACTAAGTAGAGATGGACATCTCATACTATATACTAAGGTCTATTTTAAATAAACACATAATTTAGAAGTAAAGCCAGGGTGGGGAACCTCAGCCCCAAAGGCTCTTGAAATCATCTGTATAATCAATAAAGATAAAGATAAAGATAAAGATAAAGAGCTGAAAGCTAAGTAGAACAATCACTGCTTGAGTTCTGTAAATTGATAATTTTTGATGGTTTCCTATTGATGTTATAAATATCCAAATAGTCCTTGGTAGAAAAAAAAAGGTTCCTCATCTCTGATGTAAAGGATGACATTATAACCAAATTGGAGTAAAACATGAAGAAATTATCTTTCAAATATAAGGATGGGGAAGAGTTATAGCTTAACAACAGATAGAGAAATCAAAGAAGATAAAAATGGGCAATTCTTTTTTTTTTGTTGTTTTTAATTAAAGCTTTTTTTCAAAATGTATATATTGATAATTTTCAATATTCACCCTAGAAAATCTGATTTTCTAAATTTTCCCTCCCTTTTTCTCACCCCCTACACTAGACTGCAATTAATCCAATATATGTTAAACATGTGCCATTCTTTTATCCATATTTCTACAAATATCATGTTGCACATTAAAAATCAGATCAAAAAGGGAAAAAAATGAGAAAGAAAACAAGATGCAAGCAAACAACAAAAAGAGTGAAAATACTATGTTGTGATCCACACTCATTCCCCACAGTTCTCTCTGGCATAGATGTCTCTCTTTATCACAAGATCATGGGAACTGGACTAAATCATCTCATTGTTGAAGAAATTCATCTCCATCAGAATTGATCATTATATAATCTTCTTGTTGCTGTGGATAATGATTTCCTGGTTTTTCTCATTTCACTTAGCATCAGTACATGTAAGTTTCTCCAGACCTTTTGGAAATCATTCTGCTGATCATTTCCTATAGAACAATAATATTCCATAACATTCATATACCATAACTTATTCAACCATTCTCCAACTGATGAGCATCCACTCAGGTACCAATTTCTTGCCATGACAAAAAAGGGCTGCTACAAACATTTTTGCACATATGGGTTGCTTTCCCTCCTTTATAATCTCTTTAGGATACAAGTGTAGTAGAAACAGTGTTGGATCAAAGGATATCCACAGTTTCATAGTCCTTTGGACATAGTTCCAAATTGTTTTCCAGAATGGTTGAATTAGTTCCCAACTCCACCCAAAATGTACTAGTGATCCAGTTTTTCCACACACCCTCCAACATTTGTCAATATCTTTTCCTGTAATTTGTGCCAATTTGAAGGTTGTATAGTAGCACCTAAGAGTTGTCTTATTTTGCATTTCTTTGTCAATAATGATTCATATCTTTTTTTCATATGACTAGAAATGGTTTTAATTTCTTCATCTGAAAATTGTCTGTTCATATATTTTGACCATTTATCAATTGGAGCATGGGTTGAATTCTTATAAATTTGAGTCAATTCTCTCTATACTTTAGAAATAGGCCTCTCAATAACCCCTGAATAAAAAAAAAAATTCTCAATTTATTTTTTCTCTTTTAATTTTGTCTGCATTGGTTTTGTTTGTAGAAAACATTTTTAACTTAAGGTAATCAAAATTATCCATTTTGCATTCAATAACATACTCCAGTTTGTATTTGGCAACAAATTCTTTCCTTCTCCACAAATCTGAGTGTTAACTATCCTTTGTTCTTTTAATTTGCTTATTATATGTCTCTTTATGTCTAAATCATGAACCTATTTCGAGCTTATCTTGGTATAGGGTATGAGGTGTGGGTCAATGACTATTTTCTGCCATACTAATTTTCAATTTTCTCAGCAGTTTTTGTCAGATAATGTGTTCTTATCCCCAAAATTGGGATCTTTGATTTTGTAAAACACTACATTACTATAGTCATCAACTACTTTGTCCTATGAACCAAATGTATTCTACTGATTGTCTGTTCTATTTCTTGGCCAATACTAAATGATTTTGATGACTGCTTCTTTATAATATAGCTTTATTTTTTTCTTTTTTTATTAAAGCTTTTTATTTTTCAAAACATATGCATAGATAATTCTGCAACATTAGTCCTTGCAAAACCTTGTGTTCCAGTCCCCCCCTTCTCCTGACCCCCCTGTCCTAGATGGTAAGTAGTCCAATATATGTTAAACATGGTAGAAATATGTTATATCCAATATATGCATGCATATTTATACAATTATCTTGCTGTACAAGAAAAATGAAATCAAACCAGAAAAGAAAATGATGAAGAAAATAATTATTTTTTGACAGCAACAAAAAGAGTGAGAATGCTTTGTTGTTAACCACACTCAGGTCCCACAGGCCTCTCTCTGGATGTAGATGGCTCTTTTGATCACAAGACTATTGGAACTGGGCTGAATCATCTCATTGTTGAAATGAGCCACATACATCAGAATTGATCATTGTATAATGTTGTTGTTGCCATGGACAATGATCTCCTGGTTCTGCTGATTTTACTTAACATCTGTTCGTGCAAGTCTCTCCAGGCTTCTCTGAAATCATCCTGCTTATCATTTTTTTTATAGAACAATAATATTCCATATAATTCCATATCATAACTTATTCAGCCATTCTCCAACTAATGGGCACCCACTCAGTTTCCAGTTTCTTGTCACTACAAAAAGGATTGTTACAAACATTTTGTACATGTGGGTCCCTTTCCCTCCTTTAAGATCTCTTTGGGATATAAGCCCAGTAGAATTACTGCTGAATCAAATATCACAATTTGATAACTCTTTGGGCATAGTTCCAAATTGCTCTGCAGAATGGCTGGATCCATTCACAATTCCACCAACAATGTATTAGTGTCCCAGTTTTCCAACATCCCTTCCAACATTTGTCATTATCTTTTCCTATCATCTTAGCCAATCTGAGAGGTGTGTAGTGGTATCTCAGGGTTGTATTAATTTGAATTTCTCTGATCAATAATGATTCAGAGCATCTTTTTATATGAATAAAGATGGTTTCAATTTCTTCGTCTGAAAATTGTTCATATTCTTTGACCATTTATCCATTGGAGAATGGCTTGAATTCTTAAAAATTTGGGTCAATTCTCTCTATATTTTAAAAACGAGGCCTTTATCAGAACCCTTGCATATAAAAATGTTTTCCCAGCTTCCCTTCTAATCTTGTCTGTGTTAATTTTGTTTGAACAAAACCTTTTTAACTTAATATAATCAAAATTATCTATTTTGTGATCAATAATAATCCCCAGTTCTTCTTTGATCATAAATTTCTTCCTCCTCCACAGATCTGAGAGGTAAACCATCCTATGTTCTTTTCATTTGTTTATGATATCATTCTTTAAGTCTAGATCATAAACCCATTTCAAACTTACCTTGGTATATGAGGTTATGTGTGGGTCAGTTTCTAGTTTCTGCCATACTAGTTTCCAATTTTCCAGCAGTTTTTTATCAAATAGTAAATTCTTAACCCAAAAGCTGGCATCTTTGGGTTTGTCAAACACTGGATTATTATAGTTATTGACTATTTTGCCCTGTGAACCTAACCTATTCCTCTGATCAACTACTCTGTTTCTTAACCAGTGCCAAATGGTTTTGATGACTGCTGCTTTGCTTCATAATATAGTTTTAGATCTGGTACAGCTAAGCCCACCTTCATTTTCAATTTTTTTCTTCATTAATTCCCTTGAAATTCTTGGCTAATTACTCCTGATTACAGCTTTGGCTGCATCCCATAAATTCTGGTGTGTTTTATCATTATTGTCATTCTCTTGGATGAAATTACTGATTGTGTCTATGATTTCCTGTTTCACCCATTCATTCTTTAGAATTAGATTATTTAATTTCCAATTGATTTTTCATCTCTTTTCCACTGGCCTTCTATTGATTGTAACTTTTATTGCATCAAGTTCTGAAAAACAAAGCATTTAATATTTCTGCCTTTCTGCATTAGATTTTGAGGTTTTCTTTCCCTAATATGTGGTTAATTTTTGTATAGGTTCCATGAACTCCTGAGAAAAAAGTGTATTCCTTTTTGTCTCCATTCAATTTTCTCCAAAGATCTATCATACTTAACTTTTCTAGTGTTCTATTTACCTCTTTAACTTCTTTCTTATTTATTTTGTGGTTTGATTTATCTAGTTGTGACAAAGCAAGATTGAGATCTCCCACTATTATAGTTTTGCTATTTATTTCATTTTGCAGCTCTCTTAACTTCTCCTTTAAGAATTTAGATGCTAATTTGGAGCTATGCTCAAAAAGTTGTCAAACTGTGCATACCCTTTGATCCAGCAGTGTTTCTACTGGGCCTATATCCCAAAGAGATCTTAGAGGAGGGAAAGGGACCAACCTGTGCAAGAATGTTTGTGGCAGCCCTTTTTGTAGTGGCTAGAAACTGGAAACTGAAGGGATGCCCATCAATTGGAGAGCGGCTGAATAAATTATGGCATATGAATGTTATGGAATATTATTGCTCTGTAAGAAACGACCAGCAGGACGATTTCAGAGAGGCCTGGAGAGACTTGCATGAACTGATGCTGAGTGAAACGAGCAGAAAAAGGAGATCATCATACACAGCAACAACAGTATTACATGATGATCAATTCTGATGGACATGGCTCTCTGCAACAAAGAATTGTCTCAAACCAGTTCCAATTGTTCACTGAAGAAAACCATATACACCCAGAGAGAGGGAAATGAAATATGGACCAAAATGTAACATTTTCATGATCTCTATTGACATTTGCTTGCATTGTGTTGCCTTTCTCTGATTCTTTTTTTTTTCTTGTAGATAGGATTTTTCTTGCATAACTTCTCAAGCATTTCAACATTATTAACATGTAGTGGACTTCCTGCCATCTAGGGGAGGGGAGGGGACTGGGAGTAAAATTTGTAATGGAAAGCTTTGTAAAGATCAAGGTTGGGGAACTACCTATACATATGCTATACAAATAAAAAGCTTTAATAATAAAAAAAAAGAATTTAGATGCTATATCACTTGGTGCATATATGTTTAGTATCAATATTTCTCCATTCCAAATAATGGAAGTAAGATATAGCAAGATATAGTTTCCTTCCTTATCTCTTTTAATTAGATCAATTTTTGCTTTTTCTTTATCTGAAATCAGGGTCGGTATCCCTGCTTTATTACTTTGCCTGAAGCATAATAGATTATGCTCCAGCTTTTTACCTTTATTCTCTATGTATCACTGATTTAAATGTGTTTCTTGTAAACAACATATTGTAGGATTCTGGCTTTTAATCCAATCTGCTACCTACTTCTGTTTTATGGGAGAGTTCACTTCATTCAAACTCACAGTTAAAACAACTAATTCTGTATTTCCTGTCATCTTATTTACCCCAAATTATGCTTTTTTCTTTCCTGTCTCCCTTTCCCTCCTCTTCAGTACTTTGCTTATGAGCTTCACTTGCCTCAAGGAGCTTTCTTCTTTATACCTCCTTCTCCTTTGCTATGTCTTTCCCCTACTATTTCTCTTTTCCCTTCTATTGGCTTCCCCCTTTTCTTTTCCTTTCACCCTGCAAATTCCCTAAGGGGTGAGAGAAGTTTCTCTGTGAAGCCAAATATGTCTAATGTTCTCTCTTTGAGCCAAATCTCATGAGAGTAAGATTCACACAATGTTCATTCTCCTCCCTTCTTTCCTTCAATTATCATAGGTTTTCTTTGCCTCTTCATGAAATGTAATTTCCCTCATTTTATCTGCACTTTTCATTTTTTTCCTTTACAATCCCCTTTTGTTGAATGACTTGCTCAGGTCAAGTGGACAGGATCAGGTTCTCTTGACTTTATCTAGTATACTTTTCTGTTACTAGAAGCATCCAGGTAGCATGAGAGAGAGATAAAATGCTGTACCCCAAGTCAGGAAGCCATGAATTAAAATCTTCTCTCATTCACATACTAGCAATGTCTAAGTCACTTACCTTCTCTCTCCTTCACTTTCTTTATCTCTGCAGTGGGACTCATAATAGCAGCTAACAACTAGAGAGAGTATAAAATTATATATATATATATATATATATACATATATATATATGTATACACACACACAAACACACACACACATATATATATATATATATAATGCTATCTGAAAACCTTTAAAGCTCTAAATAAATGTTAGCTATTGCTAAAATGACAGGGATCATTTGGATCAGATAATCTTTAAAATCCCTTCTAATTTTAACTCTATAATCTATTGATGTCTCAAGATCCTTCCCAACCATTTGATTTTATGATGTTGCTGGTACATGGAAAAAATGTGACATACAAGTTTTTTCTCTTAGGCTTATAATTTTTCAAGATTATAAACTCATAGAATTGATTGAGTCCCAATCATATTGAATGAAATAATATGTATATTGAAAATTTATTGTTCTTTATTTTGAGATTTTAATCTTATTAAATTGGCCAGTCACTTCCATCATCTGCCAGAATCCTAGAAAAAAGGATTTTAAGGTTAAATTTAAGGTCTGATGAACAGCTTTTTTCCTGTCCTTTTTGTGGACTTGCTATATAGCCACAATGCTATGGTTTTCAGTGTAGGATGACTAATGAATACAAATAATGACTTTCTTGGTGTCAGATAAAGAACTAGGTAGATTGACAGCACTTTTCTACTCAATTTAAAGACTTTGCTTGTGCTAGAAATATCCTTAACAGAAATATCCTAACCAAAATCTTTTTCAAAAAAACCCCAAAAAACTGATGAGAGTGTTTGACCTTGAGGCCATAGTTTATTCTTTAGTTCACATTTTTGAGGCCACAGGATAGTAAGGCCATGTGTTGCTTCTCAGAAAATATCTTGATATGCTTTAGTTATAAGAAGCTGTCTAGTGACTGTGTCTTGGAGTGGGTGCATAAGAAACAAAGAGACATATACCAGCACATACTACTTACTGTGGTTAATTGGTCGCTTAAAAACATGATTTTAAGTGAGATTATTTTATAAGGATATGGGAAGTGTCAGTCTTTAGTAACAATTTTTTTTTAAAAAATGACATTTCTCACCAACCAAAATTTAGACAATTAAGTGCTGAAATGGATAGAATGCTGGATTTGAGAGTCAGAAGACCTGAGTTCAAATCTTTTTATTTTTTATTTTTTCTTTTCTTTTCTTTTATTTGTATAACATATGTGTGGGTAATTCTTCAACATTAACCCTTACATAGCTTTCTGTTACAAATTTTTCCCCCCAACTCCCCACCCCTCCCCTAGATGGCAGGATATCCACTACATGTTAATTATGTTAAAATACTTGACAAATCGAATATATGTATACATATTTCCAAACTTATCATTGTTGTGCAAAAAAATCTTATCTACACAAAAGACATATCAGATAAAGGAAACACAATGTAAGCAAACATCAATCGAGAGTATGAGAATGTTATGTTGTGGTCCACATTTCGCATCCCTCTCTCTGGGTGTATATGGCTTTCTTCAGTGAACAATTGGAAGTGGTTTGAAACATTTCATTGTTGAAGGGAGCCATGTCCATCAGAATTGATTGTGATATAGTATTGCTGTTGCCGTATATAATGATCTCCTGGTTCTGCTCATTTCACTCAGCATCAGCTCATGCAAGTCTCTCCAGGCCTCTCTGAAATCGTCCTGCGGGTCATTTCTTACCGAACAATAATATTCCATGACATTCATATTCCATAATTTATTCAGCCATTCTCCAATTGAAGGGTATCTATTCAGTTTCCGATTTCTAGCCACTACAAAAAGGGCTGCCCCAAACATTCTTGCACATGAGGGGCCCTTTCCTTCCTTTATGACCTCTTTGGGATACAAGCCCAACAGAAATGCTGCTGGGTCAAAGGGTATGCATAGTTTGATAACTTTTTGAGCATAGTTCCAAATTGCTCTCCAGAATGGCTGTATCCGTTCACAGTTCCACCAACAATGCGTCAGTGTCTCAGCCCTCCCACATCCCCTCCAACAATCATTATTAACTTTTCCTGTCATTTTAGCCAATCGGACAGGTGTGTAGTGAAACCTCAGGGTTGTCTTGATTTGCATTTCTCTGATCAATAGTGATTTGGAGCACCTTTTCATATGACTATAAATAGTTTTAATTTCATCCTCTGAAAATTGTCTGTTCATATCCTTTGACCATTTATTGATTGGAGAATGGCTTGAATTTTTATGAATATGAGACAATTCTCTATATATTTTAGAGATGAGACATTTATAAGAACCCTTAAATGTAAAGATGATTTCCCAATTTATTGCTTCCCTCCTAATCTTGACTGCATTGGTTTTGTTTGTACAAAAACTTTTTAACTTAATATAGTCAAAGTTGTCTATCTGTTTTTCAAATAAGAGTTCCAGTTCTTCTTTGGACATAAATTTATTCCATCTCCATAGGTGTAAGAGGTAAGCTATATTACATTCCTCTAATTTACTGATAGTATCAATCTTTCTATCCAGATCATGAACCCATTTAGAACTTATCTTGGTATGTGGTATTAGATGTGGGTCAATCCCTAATTTCTTCCACACTAGTTTCCAATTTTCCCAGCAGTTTTTGTCAAATAGTGAGTACTTATCCCATAAGCTGGGGTCTTTGGATTTATCAAAGACTATTTTGCTATAGTTATTGCCTAGTTTGTCTTGTGATTCTATGCTATTCCACTTATCAACTATTCTATTTCTTAGCCAGTACCAAATGGTTTTGATGATCGCTGCTTTGTAATATAGTTTTATATCTGGTACAGCAAGTCCACCATCATCAGCCTTTTTTTTTTTTCATTAATTCTCTTGAAACTCTTGACCTTTTGATCTTCCAGATGAATTTTGCTACTATTTTTTCTAGATCTGTAAGATAATTTCTTGGGAATTTGATTGGCATGGCACTAAATAAGTAAATTAGTTTGGGTACTATTGTCATTTTTATTATATTCGCTTGGCCTATCCATGAGCATTTTAGGTTTTTTCAATTGACTAGGTCTGAATTTATTTGTGTGGAAAGTGTTTTGTAGTTTAGTTCATATAGTTCCTGACTTTCCCTTGGCAGATAGATTCCCATATATTTTATACTATCAACAGTTATTTTGAATGGAATTTCTTTTTGTATCTCTTGCTGTTGAACTTTATTGGTAATATATAAAAATGCTGATGATTTATGTGGATTTATTTTGTATCCTGCAACTTTGCTAAAGTTGTGAATTGTTTCTAGTAGTTTTTTTAGTTGAGTCTTTAGGGTTCTCTAAGTATATCATCATGTCATCTGCAAAGAGTGATAATTTGGTTTCCTCATTACCTACTCTAATTCCTTTAATCTTTTTTTCTTCTCGTACTGCCAAAGCTAACATTTCTAAGACAATATTAAATATTAATGGTGACAGTGGGCAGCCTTGTTTCACTCCTGATCTTATTGGGAATGGTTCTAGTTTGACTCCATTACATACGATGCTTGCTGAAGGTTTTAAGTAGATACTACTAATCATTTTAAGGAAAAGCCCATTTATTCCTATATTCTCCAGTGTTTTTAATAGGAATGGGTGTTGGATTTTATCAAAGGCTTTTTCTGCATCTATTGAGATAATCCTATGGTTTTTGTTAATTTGGTTATTGATATAATTGATTATGCTGATAGTTTTCCTAATATTGAACCAATCCTGCATTCCTGGTGTAAATCCTACTTGGTCATGGTGTATTATCCTGGGGATAACTTTCTGTATTCTCATTGCTAAAATCTTTTTTTAAAATTTTTGCATCAATATTCATTAGGGAAATGGGTCTATAGTTTTCTGTCTCAGTTTTCTCCCCACCTGGTTTAGCTATCAGCACCATATCTGTGTCATAGAAGGAATTTGGTAGTACACCTTCTTTCCCTATTTTTT
>JAJPUD010005089.1:137305-171250 GCA_023553655.1 Myrmecobius fasciatus | reverse complement strand
GACTTTCAGGTATCCTGGAAAGGGAAGCCCCTCCTTTATCAAGCAAGACCGAAGAATATTGGTGTTGAGTGGAATTTTAGAGATTATGTAGTCTAACCATTTAACAGAGGAGAAAACTGAAGCCCTCTAGATGATGTGAAGTGACTTGCTCAAGGTCACTCAGCCAGAGGGTGACAGAGTCAGAATTAAAATCCAGGTTTTCCTATTTTCAAGATCAGTTATTTCCTCTCCAACATTAAGCTAGTGTTCTACAGAGATTATTCTGGACCCTCTCCTCTTCCTGGCTGTGGTTAGGTCCCGTCTGATGAGAAGAAATTCAAGAGATCCGTACCTCCTAATCAACTCAGTTACCCAGAAAGGGTGGAAAAGTCCAAAGAAGGAAGGCTTTTAGGGACCAGAAGAAGGGCCTAGTGCCCTTCCGTTTGGTGTTTGCCAGGAGAACCGAATACTTCCAATTCCAGTAGTACCCAACAGAAATCCAGGCAGCCTAGGAGAGAAGAGATTTCCTTGAGACACCCTGCTCAGGCAATTTGCGGGAGGAATTTCCCCCTTTTTGCAGGATAGCGGGACTGCTGCTGTCTGCATTTCCACCTTTTTTTTCTCGCCTCTCCTGCCCCCTGCCAGTTTCTCTTTCTCTCAGTCTGTCACCAGAATTCTGTTTCCCTAGTCTCCCAGCTTTGCGTGCTAGACAAGAACACTTCCCTCTGGGACAAAAAAACCCTCATGGCTTGGGGGAGCTAGGGTCCCGGAGAGAGCCCCAGAGACACCCGGATGTGGCCCAGACTAGGAAAGGTGTAGGGGCACCACGCCTTTGCACACTCTGCATTTGTCCCCCTGCTTGTGGGTACAGGTGAACTGGGGCGGAAGGGAGGAGAGTACCTCTTGGGATAACTTTCTGGGGTGAATGAAAAAAGAGCAGAAAGTTCAAGATGCAAGTTTGCTGAAGCAGAGGGAGAAAGTGCAGAAACATTTATCAGAGAATTATTCTCTCTCTCTCTCTCTCTCTGTCTCTCTCTGTCTCTCTCTGTCTCTCTCTGTCTCTCTGTCTCTCTCTCTCTCTCTCTCTCTCTCTCTCTCTCTCTCCCCTTCTTCTACTCTCCCCTTCCTCTCCCCCCTTTGTCTATTTCTGCCTTCCGTCTAAGTGCGGGCAGGCGTGTGGGTGTCTGTGAGTGTGTAAGAAAGAGACAGACAGATAGGCAGATGCCTAAACACAAAGGCATAGAGAGAAAAGGGAAGACACCGAAGCTGAGGGGACATAGATACAGACAGACTATGAGGGGGAATAAGCGTGAAAGTGAGAGTGTGTGTAAGGCGTGGTGATCACATAAAGGAGAAAAGGGAACAACATTTACGATGGGAGATTCGATTTGGTTGTGGAAGAGAGTGTAAGGGATTGTGCGCAGAAGCCCTACAAATAAATAAAGCATGTTAAAATGGTGTGACGGAGGATATTTAGGTACATGCACGTGTTGCTATATCTGTGTACAGTGGGACTTACACCAGCAGCGCGCACACACAAGAGCTCGGGAAAGAAGAGACAAACCGCTTTTACAATCTCACAGTAATTAATCCTCTAGTTAATTGACTTTTTCCCCTTACCCAATGGCGGCAGTCATTGCCAATATCTGGAGCGATACCAAGTTAGAGGGAAAAAGAGAGAAAAGAGAGAAGAAGGGAAAGAGAAAGAGAGAGAGAGGGAGAGGAGGAGGAGGAGGAAGAAGAAGAAGAAGAAGAAGAGGAAGAAGAAGAAGAGGAAGACGAGGAGGAGGAAGAGAAAAGAACATGGGGACATAAATGAGAAGAGGAGGTAAAGAAGAAAAGAAGAGAATGAGAAAAGTAAGAAGAAAAAGAAGAGAATAGAGAAAGGAGAAAAATGAAAATGGAGAAGGGGAAAAAAGAAAAGAGGAAACAAGATAGAGACATAAATTAAGAAAAAAATAGGAGGCAGAAGAGAGTGACACCAGAAGGGAGAAGATAGAGAAGAAATATAAGCAAAAAATGGGAAGAGAGAATAAGAAAGGGAGGAGAGAAAAGAACAGGGAAAATAAAGGAGAAGAGGAATAGATGAAAAAAGAAAAAAGGGAAAGGAGAAAATGGAGAAGGGGAAAGAAGAGAGAAAAGGAAACAAGATAGAGAAGAAAATTAAAAGAAAATAGGAGGTGGAGCACTTGCAGGAATAGAAGGTGAAGAGATGTAAGGAAATAAGGAAAGAATAAGGAAAAGAGAAAAAAAAGAAAGGATGGAAGAAAGGAAAGTAACTGAAGGAACTATTTTCAGAATGGTATGAATCTCTGCCCTGGGATTTGTCTATGCCTTCTAACCTAGGTCCTCCAATATTTCCTACACCTTTGGGACTTGTTCTGTATCTTTCTGAACAGAGAGTCGATCTGGAAATGGGTGTTCCCAAGAAGCCAACTTTTATTAACTCAGTTCTCTTCCCAGATTGTCTCTGGTTATTCTGCTCTATCCTAACCCATCCTTTATCACAGAATATCCATCTTTCTTCCCAGTTTCTCCAAGCACAACTCTCAAAGGCATTTTCTGTCTTTTAGTGATGAAACTCCTTCCTTGTTTCCCCCTTATTTCCCATATAGGGTAACTCTCAGAGCAATACCACATCACTCTTCTAGATGTAATGATTTCCTCTTTCAGATGTAACTTAATTCTGGATTATTTCTCCAGAACACCTACAGAATATGTGGCAATGGCAAAGCCAGAAAAAATCAAGGGTGAGGTGTATCTGAAATGAGGACAGGTAATATTAAGTGATTAAGGGTGGGGGAAGGAATAGATACAAAAACAAAGGGGGAGGGAATGAAAGAAAGAAGAATGAGAAAGGAGGAAAGAGAGAGAAGGAAAAGAAGGAAGTAGAGAGGGAGAAGAGAGGAGAAAGTCAGAAGAGTGAAGGAAAGACAGAGCAAGGGAGGAAAGAAGAGAGATAATGGATAGAGGAAAGGCAGAGAAGAAAAGTAGGAGAGAGATACAGAAACAAAAAATAAGAAACAGAGAATTAAACAGCATTGGGGGGGAAAAGACATACATATTATACATGGAATGATAGTCCCTGAGAAAGATGAGCATACTAGATAACTTGGAGAGAATGTAAAGTTCTATTGCTGTGTGAATACATATGTATATGATTATACAATGGATATGATTATACAGTGGAAGATTCTGTGATTACACACATACATGCATGGATCTGTTCATTTATATGGTTTAAAGGACAGCCTAAGTATTATGTAAAAGTTCAGGCAGCAACCTCAAGGGTAAAGAGGTTTGACCTCTTCCCTCCTCCTGTTTTGCCACTGGAATGGAACCCTAGTGTCTTGAGGAAGAAAAGAATGGGGAACGAGAGAAGAGAGACAGACAGAGAGAGAGAGAGAGAGAGAGAGAGAGAGAGAGAGAGAGAGAGAGATGCAAGATGCAAATGAGGCTGGACCTGAGCCAGCACTGCCTTGACCCAGTTGGGTAGAAGGGCCTCAGTTTCAGTCTCCTTTGGATGCTGCCAGAGGCAATTCTCTGCTGAATACAGCTCTTGAGTTTGGCTTCAGCGGCTGGGGAGGCCCTCTGGGAGGAGGCTGCTTTCTCCTGCTGGCCTCTTTCTGAAGACTAAATAAATAAACATCCCTGCCCATAAACATTGAAGTCATACAGACCAAAGAGGGAAAGGATGCAGCTCCCCAGGAAAAAAAAAAGGTAACTTTTTTTTCTTTAGTACATTTTAAATTCCCCTTAGAAACATTCCTCCATTTGACCAAAGCAAATCCCTAAACAGCAAGAGCAACATTAGGAGTAGAAAGGGGGTTTGGGGGGAGGTGGGGTGAGGTTGGAATGGGGGCAAAGAATGGGAACATGGGGAGACTTTCTGTACTTGCTTTAAGAACACGGAGAGAAATGGAATAAAGTTATAGAGACAAAAAAGGACATATAAAAGGCAAATAAAGCCAGAAAGAAAAGAAAGTAGAGAGGAAAAGAGAAAAAGAGGAAGAAAGAGAGACTATAATAAAAGAGGGTGAAGGCAGCCCCAGGAGGTTGGGCCCTGTCCCAAGCCATCCATCTTCATTGTCTCCGTGTGTGCAAAGGCAACCCCAGCATAAGGAAAAAAGCCACTATCGAAGCTGCGGCTTTATTTTATATCCTATAGATCAGGAGGGAGGCAAAGCTTTATTTTCGCCAAGAGACAGATATTTTATTTCTCTCTTACGGTTTTATGTGTGAGAGATGTCAGGGAGCGACAATGGATGGCTAATGCATAGGCAAGAGGAAGCGGTTTTGGCATGCTGTGTGTCATGGGGTCTTGGGGGGGAGAGCGGGCCTGGGATTTAGGGCTGATGGGACACTCTGGGGGATTTCTGCTAAAACATCTCTCTTCATAAATCCAGAAGCATGGTCAGCTCAACAGGGAGAAGAAGGAGTTTTAGGGGGGAAAAAGAGTTGGGCCTAGTAATAAATGTATACACAAAGGAAATCAGTTACCTTTCAATATGTAAGGCCAATTAGAATCCTACTGTACCATACATCGATGCATGGAAGTGGAAACATACATCCAAACAGATGCAGATCCCATCCAAACAGATACAGATTCCATTCACAGTGACTGATCTTCTATCACTCTGTTCCAGTGTTGTGCTCCTCTCCCATACCTGCTGCATACCATTTTAACTTCTGTTCTGCCAGAAATGAAGTTCTGTTTGTCTCAGTTTTCCTGTCTATGAAATGGAAATAATTACAACAACCTCCCAGAGTTGTAATGATAATAAAGTGAGATAATATTTGTGAAGTACTTTGTTAGAATACTATATAAATACAGGCTATTATTATTTTTTAATCCTTCAGGATCCTTTGGGAAAGTTGTATATTCATCTGCAATCATCTAATCTGTGGGAAAATCAAGGTTTTTGCTTGGGCACCTTAGGAAGTCACACACATACACATACAGTATTAGAATCTATTGATGTCTATGTTTTCAGATCTGGGAAAATCTGGTGAAAGATTCCTTAGAGACTTCAGGTCAAGTTAAGACTTATGTCCTGGGAACTATACAATGTCCGTACTTCTAACTATAGACTGGAACAAGGGAACAATTTCAAGAGGTGATTTTACTACTTACCTCTTTAAACTACTTCTTCATTTCACAACATCCTGCCCTCACCCTTAAGCAAGCTGTTCCTTACCTTTCTTCATAATTTATTATTTGTTGAAATCCCTGCTTACAGGATCATGAGATGGTAGAGTTAGAGCTAGAAAGGGCTATGGAGGTCACTGAGCCCAAAGGCCTCATTCTAAGGATGAAGAGTCTGAAACCCTGAGAAACCCAAGCTGTTTGCATAGAGTCACACATCCCTTAAGTTTCTGAGGTACTGGGATTTGAACTGAGGTCTTCCTGACTTTGGCATAACCAATAATATTACTTTTTCTTTCTTCTTCCCATCACTGTCCCCATCGTCAGGAACTCAGGTGCTTTGTAGTAGAAAGAAGGTTAGAATGGGAAGTGGGAGATTTGTGTTTTAATCTCTGTCCTTCCTCACTAACAAATTGATTAAGTGAGAAGTTACTACTGTCTCAGCCTCAATTTTCTCTTCTTTGGAATGGATCAACTAGGCGCTTTCTAAGGTTGCTTCCAGCTCGAATACCCTAATTTTTATAATCCACCCTCTTTTCTGGCATAAAGCATGTGGCTTTTTTTAATGCCAATAAGCAGGCTGAACGTAGTTTTCTAGAATGCTAGAAAATGTGATTCAAAAATTCCTGGAGGTGAGTGTAAAGTTAGGCAGTTCCTCAAAATATTTTGGGTTTGTCCACTGAGGTTGATGCCAATAGAGTCAGGGCAGGAAGGTTATTAGGGTGTAGAAAATGACTTAATTTTTGATGGCTCCCTTTCCTAAGTCTAGGGGGCAGTCAGAGTATTTCTTGAAATGTGTTATTTTTCTCCAGGAAACTGAACCAAGGGTAATTTGGCACCCCCCTTTTTTAAGAAGAAAAAAAAAGGGGAAAAAAGTGGGGGGTGGGGAAATCAATGTGTGGCCGATTAGCAAGTTAATTATTTCAGTACCCCAAGGGTTAGAGTTGTGTTAAGTTGTCCAACCCAGTGTAATTTCACAGTCTGTGCACTTCCTGGTGAGGGCTGGGCATGGCTGTGTCTGCCACTCCATCCGCCCACCTGCCTTCTGTCTTGCCGGCATGCCCAGAGAGACATAGGCAAGCCTTAGGAGTGGGCAGTGTACTTGATATCTCGCTGGCCTTGGCTCTGGGGAGAAAGTAGGCAATGTAGATCTATGATCCTATCATCTATTCATTCTACACCAAGATTTTAATTAAATAGCTGGTTCTTTTTATCATCTTTTTCTTTAATTTTTTTTATTGAAGATAGGAAAGAAGGTAATTTATCTGAAAGTGGAATAGCTTTGGTAGACACAACTTGGGAAGGATCTTAGTTTTCTTGTTTTAGGGGCCTTTTTCTGTTTCTCCTCATCTCAGTCCTGAATCCACCTTAATGGTCTGTTTTGGGTTTTCCACTTTTTATAGGAGCAGTTTCCACTGATTCACTTTTCCAATGCATTTCTATAAAATCTCAGGGATGTGATTTCCAGGGCAGGGGGTATCAGAATGAGAGTGTGATGAGTGTGTGTGAGAGAAACAAAACCAGAAACAGTCAAAGACAGAGAAAAGTGGAGGGAGGGAAGGAGGGAGAGAAAGACAGAGACAGACACTCAAGCAGAGACAGAGGGACAAAGACAGAGACAGACAAAAGCACAGAAAAGAAGCAGGAAGGAAGAGAGGGAGAGACAGACATTCAAACAGAGATAGAGAGACAGAGAAAAGAGAAGGAAAGGGGGGGACAGAGATAAAAAGAGAAATAGACAGACAAAAACAGAGAAAAGAGAAGGAAAGAAAGGAGAGAGGGAGAGAAACAGAGACAGACAGACAGACAGAGTCAGAGAGAGAATTATAGAAGAGAGCAAATATCTTCCCCAGAGACCAGCTCAGAATTCAAGTGAATACCAGCCTTGGAATCATTTGCTCTCTACTGTTCCCCAAGGACTTCTCTGTTCCCCATCCCCCTCTTCACTCAGGTCTCCCCTCTCCCCACCCCCCCTGTTTCTCCCAAGGTGGATAAACGGAGCACCACACAGTTTACTTAAGTGTGGTCCCATCTGCTCGGCCTGTCCTTTCATAAGGGGAGGGATTTATGTGATGTCCTTGTCCACAGACCTGGGATTTGGCTGGAAAGCTTGGGCTGCTGAGAATATTACGGGAGTGCTAATGTGCTGAGGAAAAGAGGAGATTCATTGCACTACCCAGTGTGTGTGTGTGTGTGTGTGTGTGTGTGTGTGTGTGTGTGTGTACATCAGGGAGGGTTTGTATGTGTGTGGAAGAGAGGAGAAAAGTCTCACAGCTAGAGTGATGAGTGTCTTTCAAGATTCCTAGTCAAACAAAACATTAAGAAACTTTTTTTTATTCTTCCAGGAGACAGCTTGCATCACTAGGCTGCTGAAAGACAGTTTCCTGACCTGATCAGAATGAAAAACACATGATAATTGTCTGATATGAGCAACGGGAGCTATCACTCAAGATCCATGGCTGGCATATTTTGCCCACCAGGTGCATGAAATGAAAAGTGCCCCAAATGGATACAAGGGTGGTGGAGGTCATACCTTCACTTGGGGTCTGAGGATGTATGTTATGGGGAGGCCTGGTAGGGAGTGGACCCTTTCCCCCCGTATATGAGATGACCACAGAAGTCTCTTTCTGCTCTGACATTCTATTATTTGATGAGTCTCAGGTTGAACCTGAGTAGTCTGGATAGTTAAAAGTGGACACAAGGAAGCAGGTGTGTGTGTGTGTGTGTGTGTGTGTGTGTGTGTGTGTGTGTGTGTGTTAGGGGGGAGAGAACCAATAATTGTCTGTCAAATTATTGGCATTATTGAGCTAAAATAAATTCAAAAAGATTGACGAAATCCAAACAGTCATGAGCAAAGATGTTCAGGCTCTTTTAAGGTTTCTTGGACTTGGATCCTGGGATTGAAAGTGCCCTTGATGGATTTTAGAAGGATTTATAGTTGCCAATCACTCTGGAGGACAAGTAATATAAAGGACAACATTCCTTTATGTCTATGCTCCTTCTCTGACCCCTTTTTAGACACCTGGGAGGTGTTCATGAAGACTAGTAGACCAATAAATGGGCTGGGGTTGGGGGGTGTGGAACCATGAGTAGTTTTTCTAATTAATACCCCTATTCTCAAAGGTTAATGTTTAGTACCAGGCATTGGTCACCTGGTTCCTAAACTGCTCCATTGACCAATAAGAAGGCTTCCCTAGAATTTATCTGCTAGTCATCCCTGTACATGGTTTCCAAGGTCCTCTTTCCCTGTGGGCAGCCCATAAGCCATAACCTATAGAAAAGGAAGTTAATATTCCAAGTCCTATAGACCTGGCAGCTATTTTTAATGGCACTGGTCAAGTCAGGACCATAGTTACTTGCAGGCCTAGCTTTGTGGGAATGGGTAGTGTATTTTTAGTTTTGGGGATAGAAACCTGGGAACTTCACCTATGGGTCCCCCAGCCAAAGAGTCTTCTTATACCTCTCTTTTTAACTGGAAATGGAATGGACTGCCTCTAATTATGATCTGAGGCTCATTCAGTACCTACAAGTCTCTTTGCTTCTACTTCTCTGCTAACATCTGTGATAGAGAGACTAGTAATAAAGAACAGAGAAACATTTTAAAGGCTAGGGCTAAAGCAAGATCCTCTCCCACTTCCACCTTCAATCCTTCACCTTTCAGTTCCTTTCTTCTTCTAGCAAATGAAGAGACCGAAGGGAGCAGATACCAAGTGGGATGACATTGGACTGGAGGAAGAAAGGGAAGATGACCTCCTGAAAGGCCTGAGCAGTGATAGAGCATTCAGATGTTCCTCACTGCCATGTGTTGCCCTGAATTGTCTGACAGGCTTTAATTGTGTCTGCTCTCAATAACCTGTGTACTCCCATTTGCCAAATGCTGCTCTGCCAAAGCATCCTCAAATAAACTTGCTTAAAATGATGTCAGGGCCTTGCATGGGCTATTTAATTCTATCAATGATAAACAATGTTAATGTGTAACATTCCAGACTCCATGATGTCATGTTTCATTTATATATGCCCATACATATTTAAGCAGGAAAGATAGATTACAGATGTGTATTTTCTACTGGTTACTTATGTGAAATGCAATCAAAAAGACAGAAATCTCATAACCTGCGAATGTACCTATATGCCTCCTTTGCACACATGGATTTTTATATTCCTACCCATCGTTATGCAGTTATAGATGGATATGGGCATGCATTGTTGTGCAATTAGATAGACATCCTAGGGCTCTTGGTACATTTGAACCACCAGAAATTTCCACATTTTTCTTGTAAATGCAACCATACACACTAAATAAAGCATTACACATAGTATTGTAATATGATATATTAATATAGAATAATATATCACAATGTAATATACTACATTAATATTACATCAACACCTAACTATATTATATATCAATTATGGTAATATATAATTAATGTTATATTAAGACATAGTGGAGTATCAGATAGAACAGACACTCTTTTTTCCCCTGAGGTAATTGGAGTTAAGTGACTTGCCCAGGATCACACAGGAGCAGACACTTTCAATCTTTTTTGTCTCAGAGACCTTTGGCAACAATCTGGTGAATCCTGTGGAACCCTTCACTGAATAATATTATTAAAGATATGACATAAAATACACAGGATCACAAGGTAACCAATTTGAAATATACCATTATCAAAATATTTTTGAAATAAGTTTATAAAGTCCCAGTTTAACAGCCCCTGGAATAGATTATAATATAATATTGCTATATTATATTATATAATATATCGCTATATATAGTATATATAATACATATGTAGTGTAATGTAATATGATAAGATATTTGATATGTTGTGATATGATATGATGACTAGACCTGTGATGTCTTTAATACAAGGAACTTCTAGATGAGTCAACTCCCTCTACCAATTCAGGTCATCTTTGCAACTTATAATCTTAAAGAATTATCCTTAAAACTGAGAGGCTAATGATTTGCCTGGGACTATACAAGGCTTCAAGACCTATAGATAACATTGCCTCTCAAATATAAGTTCTAATATCATGTAATATATATAGCATAACTTCATATGGCTATATTCTATTATTCTGTATTGCATTTTAGATGGCACATTGGATAGAGTGCCAGCCCTGGAGTCAGGAGAACCTAAATTCAAATCTAGCTTCAGACACTTACTAGCTGTGTCACTTAACCCCTATTTGCCCCAGGTCTTCATCTGTAAAATGGAAAAACACTGGGGAAAGAAATAACAAATTGCCAAAGAAACCTATGGATAAAGTCCATGGGGGTTACATGGTATTGGACTCAACTGACTAAAAATAAATTTTGTATTAATATCACATCGAATATATTACATCTTATCACACGAAATACCCTGTTGTGTCATATCATGCATCATGTTATGACATGGCATATCACATGATCACATGTTTTTTAATGCAGACATTTGATACATACATTCCTTCCTCTATTGATTGATCTACTCAGAAATGGGTATGAAATCACAAAGCTCTTGCACATGGCAAACTCATATTATGCCCTCACTGACATTTATTCCCAAATAAATATTGCTCATATATTATTCAATATACACAGAAATCCCCATCCAGTCATTTACACATATAAAAGTTCACCCCTTGCTCTTATCACTTTATACTTATATCTATATTATTTGTATCTATATCTATACACATCATTATGTCTGTGTCTAGATCTATGGCCACATCTACATCTACATTGATATCTACTATATCTATATCAAAATACATATCTATGTTTATTCATATATTTTATATCTTTATCTTTGTCTATATTTATATCTACATCTATACTTATATTTATATCTGTATCTATATGTATGTCTTTACATGTATGTCTGTCTACATTTACATCTGTGACTATATCTAAATAATCTATATATTTACATCCATTTTTGTTTTTCAGTTTCAATTGTGTATTACTCTTCATGACCTCATTGGGGTTTTTTTTGGCAAAAATACTGGGGTGATTTGCCATTTTCTTCTCCAAATTACATTTATATCTATGTTTACATCTAAATCTTTCTTTAAGTTGATGTCTACATTCCTATCTATACTGATATTGTCTACACCTATAGTTTTTGTCTATATATATATACATATATATACATTTACATCTGTATCTGCATTGACATCTATATGTATATCTTCAGCAATATTATCTATATCTCCATATTTCTTTAAATCTATAGCTAGATCTACTTTGACAGCTATGACTATTTTATTTCTATCCATATCCATGTTTATATTTACATTTGCATCAATAACTATAGCAACATCATGAATATCTCTATCAATTATATCTATACCATCCATACCTATATCATCTATCTATCATAGATATCTATGCCTAGATATACATAACTATTTTTATATACAGATGCATATATTTATATGTGTATCTTTCTTTCTCTCTCTCTCTCTCTCACACACACACACATTGATATTGCCCTACACTGCACTCATACATGTGTGCCTTTACATGCATTTATACATGTACATATATTGCACACACATACTTATAAACATCCCCCACAAAACTACCTCCTCCCACTCCCTTCCATTCTTTGAATAACAGCTCCTCTTGGTTCTTTTTCAAGGCTCTAATCTTGGCCCAGGGCTTTTGAGTTAGGAGTACTGTCAATGTTTGTACCATGCCCAGTTCATAGCCCAATGGGATGGGTTTGGAGCAGATGTCAATTCCTATTCAGGCAAGTACGGCTGCCGGAAAGCCTGACCTCTGTTGAAAATAATGGGATGGAGGGGGGGACATGGCTGCTGTCCTCATACAAAGAATCCTCAAAACCTGGATCACTCATTCATTCGATGATTCAATTCCAGTGTGGTACTAACTGTATTGTACTAGGTGCTCTGAATTAATCACTTTTATAAGGTCATAAAAACAAATTAAACTAGCTCTCCATTAATTTTGGGAAGAGAATATAGGCATATCCTACCTAACTCGGTTAATTGGTTCCTCAAAATCTTGATGTTAGGTGAAATGACCTTATAGGGGGCAGTTAGCGCCACAGGAACAATGTTCTAAATTCGTGATGGGCTGAGCCCCATTGCCACAGGCTTTTATGACTTTACCATGGGGTTTGCTTCTAATGAATTAATGACACTAATGGGAAACAACATTGTTGAGGGCAGTCTTTTGTGTAGGTATGCCTATTATATTTTTTTGGAAACAATTTCAGTATATGTCTGTTACAGACAATTTCCTATATTATCATGGCTCCATCTCTTTAGCATGGTTTTCCTCTCTGTTTTGCCTGTCTCTTTCTCTGCTGTCAGAATCTCTGTGTATCTGCCTTACTGTCTACATATGCATCATACATAATCTATGCTAATATCTTAAGATCCATAGCAGGTGCTAAATAAATATATGTTGACTGATTGATATATATGCCGTGCGCACACACACACACACACACACACACACACACAGAGCCATAACACCCACATGTCTGCCACCTGGTCCAACCTGTTGGAAATGTTATTTCTTAACAGTGAGTATGATGAGTGATTCAAAGCACAGAGAAGGTTTCTTTTCCTTTTTCTTCTCTTTCCTTTTCTTCCCCCCCCCCCCCAGACCCTTAGCCGGCAAACTCCATGCCCCAGTTCTGGAAGCTGAGCTCAACCAGCAGAGGAACAGTTCAGGGACACTGTGTGTGTCCTAGAAAGCTGATCTCTGGCTTGGGCCTCTGGAAATCCCAGATTAATATTCTCCTGAGCTAACTCCCCAGGCAGAGGTAGTCCCATTTGAAAACACGAATCCGATTTGGAATGCACACACTGAAGCCCTGATCCTCTGTGTAAGACATCTTATTTAGGCAATATAAAACCCCCTCTGTAAGATACAGCAAGCATGAGGAATACTGCTGGCTGCTTTTGCTTTTTTATACTATTGAGGGTGCTGGAAAAAATGTCTCAACCTCATGAGTGGGGAGTCAAAGGTTGGAAATAGGAGGGTTGGAGAGGGTCAAGTGTCAAGTGTCAAAACTCACCAGAGCTGTTGGCATCTTTGCTTTTCCCAATTATTCCCAATTATGAAGTTCCATGAGCCCAGGCTCCATTCCTCTCCTCACACTGTACCTGAGGGAGGCAGGCAATTAATCAATACAGTATCAATTGACAAGCAATTATTAATTGCCCATTGATTCCAGGTGCAGCCCTAGGTTTGGGGATAAATTAAATAATCTCTACTTAGAGAGCAAAATTGAGTCAGAGGCTCATAGGATCATAGAGCTAATGTCAGAAGGCATTTCAGAAGCCATCTAGTCCCACTATCTGAGATAGGAAAACTGAGATAGCCAGAAGGTAATTCACTTTTCCCAGAGCACATAAGCAGTGTCAAAGGTGGAATTTGACCCCAATCAGAATCCATATTCCTGGCTCTATACTATGCTAAGTCTCTCTTTCTTGAAGAGGATAGATGAGCTTAATACCAACCAATCTCATTTTAGTAATTCCTCGAGGGCTAAAGATTACTGCCTACCTTCCTGTGAGGTAGGTAGTATAGATATCATATTCTTTTTTTTTTTTTTTTGAGATGAGGAAAATGAGTCTCCCAGACTTGCAGAGCCTTGTTAATAGTACATGCCAGAGCCAGAATTTGAATGGAGGGGTTCCAAGTCCAAACCTAGTATTCATCTATGGTATATCACTATACCATATTACCTCTGAGGGTAGTAGGAATCTGTAGCTGGCTACAGCTGGCTGTTCAGTTCAATTCCACCAACACTTGTGAAATGACTACTGAGTGCCAAGCAATCTAAAGTACCTGGTATATACACACAAAAGACATCGAACCTGCCTACTAAGAGCTTATATTCTACAGGAGGAGGGGAGAAGGAGTGGTGATGGATTTGGTGAGTACACAAATAAACAGATCCAAACTAATCAGAAAGGAAGAGAGCAATGATGGGAAGGTGGGGAATAGGGAAGACAATATGGAGAGAATTGGCCTGAGTTGGCTTTGATGCAAGAGATAGAAAGAAGATGAGGGAAGGGTCTCAGTCTTTCTGCTATTCTTTTCCAGGAAAGGGGAAAGCATGGAGACTCAATATGAAGCATGAGTTTGAAGAAATGCTAGAAAACCAGCTTGGTTTCTCTTTTACCCAAATACCTAGACCTATAAATTTTACTTTTGAAAATCTTTTGGGAAAGCTAGATGGCAAAATAGAGAGAGTGCCAACCTTGGAGTAAGGACTTGATTTCCAACCTAGCCTCAGACACTTTACACTTATTAGCTTTATGACTCTGAACAAGTCACTTAACCTCAGTTGCCTAGAGAAAAACAAAGTCTCTCGTATATACCAGGCTCTTATCACCTTATACTTGGCTTATTACAATAGTTTTCTGGTTGATCTCCTTGCCTCAAGTCCCTCTCTATTCTAAACTATTCTCAGCTACTAAAATGATTCTTAAAGTCTTGGTCTGACAAAGTAACCTGCTCTCTCCTCACCCCACTCCCACCCCAGTGGCTTTTTATCACCTCCAGGATGAAATATAAAAATCTCTTGTTTGGTATTTAAAGTCCTTCATTACCTGTCTCCCCCTTCCCCAACCTTTCCAGGCTTTTCATATCCACTACCATCGCTCAGCATCAGTTCATGCAAATCTTTCCAGATCTTTCTAAAATCAGTTAGTTCATTTTTTATAGAACAACAATATTCCATTACCTTCACATAACTACTTTCTTATGCTTGAAAATCAGGGACACTGGCATTCTTGCTATTTCTTAGACAAGACACTCTGTCTCCCAGAATTTTTACTGGCCTTCTCCCATGTCCACAATGTTCTACTTTCTCATTTTTATCTCCCAACTCCCAACTTTGTTTTAAAAATTTATTTATTTTTAACACACATTGCTTTATGAATTATGTTGGGAGAGAAAATCAGAGCAAAAGGGGAAAACCATGGGAGAGATTTAAAAAAGAACCAAAAAAGAGAGTGAAAATAGCAGTGTTGATATACATTTAGTCTTCTTCATTCTTTTCCTGGATGCAGATGGCATTTTCTGTCCAAAGTCTATTGGGATTGCTTTGGATCACTGAATCACTAAAACAAACAAACAAACAAACAAGTCTTTCATAGTTACTCATCACACATTCTTGCTGTTATTATATACAATGTATTCCTGGTTCTGCTTGTTTCACTTAGCATCAGTTCATGTAAATCTTTCCAAATCTTTCTAAAATCAGCTTGTTCATCATTTTTTATAGAACAATAATATTCCATTACCTTCACATACCACAGCTTATTCATCCATTCCCCAATTGATAGGCATCTATTCATTTTCCAATTCTCAGCTACCACAAAAAGAGCTGCTATAAACATCTCTGCACATGTGGATCCTTTTCCCTCCTTTATGATTTCTTTGGGATAAGGACCCAGAAATGGCACTATTCCTGGGCTTCCTTTAAGCCTCAGCTACAATCTTACCTTCTACAGGAAGCCTTTCTTGAGCTTTCTTAATGATATTACTTTTCCTTTCTTAGTTACTTAAAATGTATCTTGTCTATAGCTTATTTGTATATAGTCCTTTTCCTCTTGTCTTCCCCATTTGTCCTGTGAGCTCCCTTTGAAGAAGGGTAACTTTGTATCTTTCTCTGTATACCTAGTACTTAGTGAGGTACCTGTCACAGAGTGAGTACTCAATTGTTTATTCATTATCTGCCTGCAGACTATTCAGTTTGTAGGCATCTTATAATCAGGTCAAATGGACAGTTTTCAAATGTAAGTGGGGAGATGTTATCACTCCTCACTATATTTGTCTCTTTTTTTCCTATTTTTTTTCTGAATTCCCCTGCCCCCCCCCCTCATTTCTAATTCCTTCTTTCCTTCTTTCCTCCTCTTCTCTCTAACTTTAGTTCTATAAGAGGTTCCCAAAGCATCATGAAGCTCTCTCAGGACTGAAGTGACATAGTAGGCAGAGGCCAAGGCACCCCCACCCTCCCAAACACACACACACACACACACACACACACACACACACTTATTATCTGGGTAACTCTGGACAAGCCATCTAACCTTTTTCAGCTTTCTTTTTTCTCATCAGTAAAATGAAGTTTGTAATAGCACCTCCTTCCCAGGGTGACTGTGAAGACCAAATGAAACTAGGGATGTAAAACACTTTGCCGACCTTAAGGTACCATATGCATATCAGCTATTATTACTCTATTGAGGGGTTATCATTATTAATCATAGAATTATGGGTTTAGAGCTAGAAGAGACTTTAAGAAGCCCTCTGACTCAACCTCCCATTTTGCAGATGGAGAGGCCCAGAAAAGTTGAGTGATTTATTTAATGACAGATAGATAGTTAGCACAGGGATCAGAGGATCAGAGACCTGGAGGTGAAAGGGGCATCTAAAGGAAGAGGGCTTTTTTTTTCTTTCTTTTTTTTTTTTTAAACAGATGAAGAATCTGAGGTTCAGGGAGGTCAAATAACTTCATGAAAGTCACACAGGTAGGAAATATCAGAGGTATGAAATTTGAACCCAGGTCCCTTGCTTCCTAACTCATTTGTCCATATCTTCACCATACCTTTCTCCTTTGTCCTTATTATCCCCTTAATGATTTATGTTGAAGAAAGAAAATAGGGAGAGATGTGGAAGGGAGAGGAGGGGCTTATGGTGGGAGGATACCCAGGCTCCAGGTTGGGATTCTGGACTCCTTAATTCCCATCTACCCCATGGACCTGGGGAGCATCACACTGGGACATGATGGATTCCCTGTCTGCCTTCAAAGGGTTCTGGGTTTGTTTGCAATAGGGACCTTGAATCCTGCTCTGGTCATAAACATTGTTTATTTTGACGAGGACCTCCTGAAAAGGGTGGAGGTACAGTGGAGGTCAGAAGAGATCATAAAACCTTTCCTGATTAGGAGCCTTTAGGTGGAACAAGAATTTGAATCTTGGTTCCAGAAGAGGCTTCTGGTGTGTTTTGGGGGAGAGTAAAGAGGGTTGGGAGGTTTGGGACCTTTGCATCTCAGAATCTGGTAGAGCAGCTAAGGATGGGATGGAAAAGGTGACCTTCTTGTAACCTTTCACCAGGTGGGGGTAGCTGATAGGAACTGGATGTGATGAATTTGCCTACCCAGTAGGGGTGTGAGCAGCTGCTGACAGGGGAGCCTGTTGTTGTGAAGGAGGGGCTGAGATAGGGGAGGACATAGATCCTGGGGAAAAGGGATAAAAACAGCCATCCCCTTTCTGGCCACCTCACACCATCTTTCCTCCTTGTCCTCCAGAAGAGTTGGGGATAGATTTCCTCCAAAGCCAACAGAGACAGAGGTACAGTAGTAGAACATTGGACCTGAAGTCAGGAAATCCTGAGTTTAAATTCTATCTTAGACACTTTCTAGTTGTGTAATCCTGGGCAATTAATTTAATCTTCCTGAACTTTAGATTCTTCACCTATAAAATGAAAAAGTTGGAATTAATGAGTCCTAGTTCTAAATTTCTAATGTGATCTAGGACTGGGTGTAGGATATCTACAATGGGATCTGTCCTCTGAGGGCAGGGCCTTAGGTTCTCTGCCCATTTGTCTTAGCTTCCAAATGGAGATGGGCAAGCCTGACTTTGGAGAAAGAATTCTCTTCCTAAACCCACCTCTGACTAGGGCCTTCCAGGACTATCTGGTCTTTGCTTCTGTATGTTGCCTTATAAAAGTAAAAGATCACATATTTAGAGCTAGAAGGAAATTTAGAATTAATTCAGTTCAAACCTCTATTTTTTTTTTCTCTTATAGGTGAGGAACCTAAGGCCCAAGCTTAGATTGTTAGTATATAACAGAATCAGGATTTGCACTCAGATCTTCTGATTCTGAATTTTGTGAAATTTCTACTGACTTCAGTTTCCTGTTCCACTCCCAGAACAGAGGATGTTGGAGAAAGAATTAGGAGGAAGAAACTTTCTTCAATCTCAGGAGATCCTGAGATGGCAAGATGGGAAATGCCAAAGAGACAGGGGAAAGTAAAAGGTTCTTTAAGCGCTCCCCTTTAGAAAGGTGATGGGATTTTCTTGTCTCCTGTCCCTCAAGTGACCTGTTCTAGAAATAGAAACAGAAAAGTAGCAATTCAAGGGCTTTAACCATCTTAGAGGGCAGCATCAAGACCCCCTGAAAATTTGGGTAACTAAGGAATCAGATGCTAGGGATCGTTTTGAAGGCTGACTAAGCAGCCAACTCTATCCTAATCCAGTTGCTTCAATTACAGAAAATCACCCACTTCCTCTGAACCCAGAATTTTCTAATAGATCTGCCATTGGGAAGTAGGAAGTTATCTGAGATCAAGATTAATCTGGGATTAGAATTTATCTTGAAGAGAAGATGAAGTTCATGTGGGGAAACTGAGTCTCTTTTGCTGAACCCTCTAACCACAGAGATAGGGAGCAGCTAGGCAGATGCACTTGGAGGAAATATTGGTGAAAAGACAAAGCACCAACTAGGTAACTAGGCTTTCAAAGCACTCCACTCCAGAGAATTGTCCCTGGAGCCCTTATCCAAGTGTCTGGAGGAGAAACTGCCTTTTGCAAACTGTTCCTTTGGGCTTATACAGGGGATAGATGGCTGTCTTGTCCTGGGTCCAGCCAATGGAGCATTCTAGATGTCCCTCTTTCCTATTTAGGACAAGATTCCAGATAAAGCCCATAGACAATCCCCCTAATTTTCTCTGCTGGGATTTCTGCTTGATGGGCAGGTTGGAAGAACAAAGTGTGGGACTTATTTTTAAATCTTGCTTTTCTGTCATCCATTTTCCCATTTTCCCTTTCACATTGTCTCTCTTTATAAGTCCCTCATGAAGTGTTTGTCTTTGGTCTAAAAGAGATGATCAAATGACCTTCCTTTTTAATAACCTCTTGGCCTTGTTAATAAAATGATTAAACTGCCTCTCCCCAAAATCATGCCTTTAGTTTATGTAAGATGTTCATTTCACTTCTATTTAGAGAACTTATCTCTCTCTACTCACTCTTCACTCATGGATCCATTCAAATGTTGGCAGCTGTCTTGTGGGTGAATTCTGTAATCTCCCTCTGGTGGACAAGACCCAAGAAGGACCCAAAAAAGTGAATGCCATCCAATATTATGTGCCTCTCCTTACCAGTTATTCCACTCATTCCTTCTAATTAATTTACTCCCTTTGGCTTTTCCCTCTCCTCACCCCAACTCCCTAGAAAGAGAAAGAGGAGGGGAAGGAGAAAGAAGAAAAAAAAAGAGAGACAATAGAAGAAAGGGTGAAGAAGGAGGAGAAGAAAGAAGAGAAATTGGGTTATGAAGAAGAGAAAGGATTTTTTTTTAAGGGACAGGGAAAAGAGGAGAAAAGGAAAAAGATCAGAAGTGCTTGGGGAAAAGGCCCATACAGAGTACTATAGAACAGAGTTCCTATGTTGAAAATGACCCAGTGATTGGGGATAGGCAGAGATTGTGAGTCTGTTGGCACAGATTAGGTTTAGGGACTCAAGTGGGGAGTGAAAACTTCTGGAGATCTGGACAGGTATTAGGAATGAGAATGGAGTTGAGCTGTGTTCCAGGCGGAACCTCACCAAAGCCTCTGATTTCCCTGTCCTGGGAGTGGTTTTCTCCTTTCTGAGTGATGCTTAATCAATACAGTACCATGGATGCTGTCAATTGTCCACTACTCTACACTCAGAGGGAGTTTCTCATTCAAGGGGGTCCAGACAGGCTAAGACGCCAACATGACAGGAAACAGACTGGCAAGATGGGAAATGCCAAAGAGACTAGGGAAAGTAAAAGGTTCTTTAAGCTCTCCCCTTTAGAAAGGTGATGGGATTTTCTTGTCTCCTCTACCTCAAGTGACCAAACATGACACCCAGCTATATCACTACACCACTACTGTCCCCTAAACATATTTGCCTTTTTCTTGGTTACAAGAACTATCATATTTTCCTTTTTTCAGTTATTACTCACTTTTAGTTAATTCATTTTTTTTGTTGTTGTTGTTGAGGCAATTGGGGTTATTGATTTGCCCAAGGTTACTCAACTAATGTTAAATGTCTCAAACTAGATTTGAACTCAGACCCTCTTGATTATCCACTCTATTCACTATCTAGCTGTTCCTCAGTTATTTCTAATGACTGAAATTTTGTGGTTTCTTATATTTAGAGCTAGAAGGGTTTCAGGGGCCACTGAATCCAATCCCCTGCTGAAAACCTTAACCACCTAATGAATACTTTTTGATTGATTTAATTAAGAAACACTATGTGGAATCTCAGACTAAAAGAGCTCAGACTTGTGTTAGTATTTCCTCAACCCTTCTTCTTCCTTCTTGTCCTCTTCCTCCTCTTTTCCCTCCTCCTTCCCCTGCTACTGCTGTTCTTTTATGTTCCCCTGTGCTTCTTTCCCCCTTGGGTACAAGACTCTTTTGAAGAAGGGATGAAGAAAGTTGGTCATTCTGCCCATTTTAGACTATAAGCTCCCAAAAGACAGGGGCCATCTTCAGCTCTCCTCATATAATACTTAGGCACTTAGTTCTGTTATAGATGCTGTAAGAGTGAGCTTGATATATGGAGAGATAGATCAGAGGAGAGGCAAGTCAGATAAAAGATTGATGAAGGGGAGGAGAAACAGGAGGAGGCTGGGAATGGACTTGGATGACAGTGATGGCGACAAATGTCCTTTCCCCTCCACCCTACCCCAAGGGATTAAATAGGAACATGTCCTGTGGAGCTGAGGTTACCAGTGGTCTAGAGGCCCTTGTCCAGTGGATTTCCTATTTGTTTCCCCTTTGGGGGACCCCACAGGGGTGAGATCCAGGTCCCTGGAGCCACCATCTGATTTATTGGTGATAATGCTCTTTTATGGGATGGGACAAAGTGGTGTCAGCTCAGGGGGTTGCCATAAATCTCAGCTCTCTGGCCCCTCTTCCTCTGTTGTTCTTGTCCTTGTATTCTCTATTGGGATTTATGGCAGAATTGGCCTGGACCCTGGGGGCTTGGGTTCAGATTTGGAGTGGGGAGAAGTAGCACAATATGTTTTTCCTCTCCTGTGGGGAGAGGGAAGAGAGAGGGCGAAAAAAAGACAGACAGAGAAAATAGAGAAAGAAAGGGAGGAATGAAAGAAGAGAGGGGGGAGAGAGGAGAGAGAGAGAATGGAGAAATGGAGAGAGGAAAGAAGGGAAGTGGGATGGAGAGAGGAGGGAGGGAGAAGAGGAGAGAGAGAGAGAGAGAGAGAGAAGGAAAGAAAAGAGGGAAGGAGAGGAAGAGAGAGAGAATAGAGAAAGAGAGGGAGGAAGGAAAGAAGGGAAAGGGAGGAAGAAGAGAAAGAGGAGAGAGAGGAAGGAAGAAAAGAAGGGAGGGGAGGAGAGAATAAATAAATAGAGGAAGAAAAGAATGAAAGGAGAGAGGGAAAGGGGGAGACAGAGACAGAGACTTCCTTGGGAGCATGTAATATCCAATTCACAGCTGGTTCACTAAGTGGACAAGAGGGTTCTGGATCTGGTTCTGGTGAGCCCAGCAAACTTAAAGCCCATCCTTACTACCTTCCTCTTTGGCTCTCCTATTATGCATAAATAAGGGTGGGGGTGGGGTGGGGTGAGGGAGAGACAGGTCTGCTCTAGGTTCTTATGTGTAAATACAGTGTGGTGTAGTAGAAAGAACCCTGGATCAGGAATTAGAGGACTGGTTTGAATCTGTCTCCTATTGCCTATTGTGACCTTGAGTAATCATTTTACATTTCTGGGTTTCAGTTTCCTCTTCTATAAGATGAGAGGATTAGTTCCTTTCAGTTCTCTCTGATAATGATCTCTGAGTGGCATTTCAACCCCTTAGTGATACTTACAGATTTAGCTTCCCACCTTTCCACACTTCCCTATCCCCATGCCCTGTTCCACTCCATCCAAGGACTGGGAACATATTTTACTTATCTTTGGAGGCATTTCTGACCTTGAGTTTTGGCTTTCAATGCACTCATGAGAAACACACAGATTTTTAAATTTTATTTTTAAAATAAATTTTATTGATTTCATTTATTTGTATATTACCTACATATCCCCTTGTAACATATTCTCCATCTTCCTTTTTAGAAAACCATCCTTTATAATAAAGAATTATTTTACATTTTATTTATTATTTTTAAAAATTCTGATTTTAACCATTCTACTTCCCACTCCTACTTCCAGATACAAAGTAGAAAATTCCAAAATTTTAAAATTTAAAAGCCTAAGGATTAAGACTAGTCCCTCACCCCTTTCTACTTTATTCAATCCATCATGTGATCATAAGTCACCTTGGCCCAAAGTAAAAAAATAGAAGCTGAGAATCCAGTGATATCTTCCAACCTCAGGGGGAATTCCTATCTTAGGCAATGGCAAATTCATGCCATCATCCTCCTTGGAGAGTGCTAGATAAAGATTTGGTCTTTACTATGACTATGTGAATAATCCACAGACATACCTGATAGATGGTCATGGTGTTGTGGCGGAGCTGCTTCATGATTGGCTTAGGAGAGAGATGACTCTTAAATTTTCAGTATGAACACTTACACCTAGAAAACTGGAAAATAGTACATTTCAGGGCTTGATTTATTGTTTCCTTGATCGTCTAGACTTAAGAAAGTGATAGAGGGAATTTTAGTAATGCAGATTAAACTTTGTGTCCTTTGCACAGGGATTTACTGCTTCCCTTCCATCCCCAACCTTCAGAAAAGGTTGTGAAACATGCCAGATGGGCATGAGGAGAGCAGAGAGCAGGTAAAAAGATGACGGCCCTTTGTGGGTAAGAAAGGAAAAAGTTCTGCTCCTGAGACCCACAGAACATGGTGTATAGAATGCTTATATGGCTCCACCTACTAAAGAACCAGAAAACAAAGTTCTTACTCCCCAAGGCCCTGGCACCCTCAAATGGTTCAACCAATGTGATTTTTATAAAGAAAATTACCTTAAGATCTAAGATAATTCCAAAAAACTTATGATGAAAAATGCTATCCATATCTATCCACATGGAGTCTGAATGCAGATCAAAGCATACTATTGTCACTTTTCTTTTTCTTTCTCATGTTTTTTCTTTTTCTTTTTTTTTGTTCTGATTCTTCTTTACAACATGACTAATGTAGAAATATGTTTAATATGATTGTATATACACAACCTATATCAGATTACTTGCTATTTTGGGGAGGAGGGGAGAGAGGAAGAAAAAATGAAAATCAAAATCTCATAAAAGTAAATGGAGAAAACTATCTTTACATGTAACTGGAAAAAGTATTAAGTGGAGAAAAAAATGACATTAAGAATCAAGGGCTCCCTTCCTTTCTTCTTTCCCTTCCTTCCTTCCTTTCTCCTCCCTCCCTCCTTTTTTCCTTCCTTCCTGATGAGAATTACTTTTTTGGACATATTGAAAGTAAGAAATTGCTGGATTTATCATAAGAATTTTGTCTTTCTTCCTTCCTTCCTTCCTTCCTTCCTTCCTTCCTTCCTTCCTTCCTTCCTTCCTTCCTTCCTTCCTTCCTTCCTTCTTTCCTTCCTTCTCTCCTTCTTTCCTTCTTAGTCCCAGCCCTCTGGGAATTTACAGTAAATTCTCAACTTCCATGGAGTTTAGAGGAACATTGCTTGCCCTTCCTTGGCTGTAAATATTCTTACCCGTATCTGACTCTCTTGGAGATATTTCTTACATGTTTGGAAACATCCAAGAATATGAGCCTTGAACACATTTACAAGATATGCTCCACTGTGTACATGTGTGTTCATGTGTGTTAATGGTGTTGAGAAGACAATATCACATGCCTGAGTGAGAATGTCAAGTCAAGACAGTTCAGGGATGTGGGCAGATGCTGGGCCACAAATTCAGTTTAGTTTGTCCAGAGGAGAGTTAGACTTCCTTCTGATGAATCACATTTTTGATTCTAATTTATTGAGGTGCCTCAGGCTTGCAGTAATTTGGTTTGGGAATGCGGCAGTGAAGACCATTGCTGTTGGCTAAACTTAAGAGGGATGACTCAGCTGTCAGGGAGGAATGAAGAAGTGAAGACAGGGGAGAAGGAAAGGGGTAACAAGAAAGGAAAAAGGAAGAAGAAAAAGAAAAAAAAGAAGAAAAAAGGGGAAAGGGAAAGAGATGGAGGAAAGAAAAGAAGGAAAAATGAAAAGAACGGAATAGGAGAAAGGACAAACATGAAAGAGAAAGAGAAAAGGAAAAATGAAATGGAGAAGAAAAAAGGGGGAGGCAGGGAGAAATGGAACATTGAAGAAAAAAAAAGAACAGGAAATAGAAAAGACATAACTTCTCCAACTATTCTATTCTCATCAACCTTTTCCTCTTTTGAATTCTCATTCATGCAACAAATAAAAAAAATGTGTGTAGTAGAAAGAGAATTGGCTTTAGAGTCAGGAGTACTTGGATTCAAACCCCATTTCTGATATCATGGGTTTTATGATTTAGTCAAATTCTTCAGCTTCTCAATCCTCTGGGCAATTCTCACAGATGTTCTTAAACTAGGGTCCTTGAAACTATGGGTTATATATATATTTTTTTTCAATAAAGCTTTTTATTTTTTAAAACATATGTGTGGACAATTCTTCAACATTAGCCCTTGCAAATGTGTTCCAATTTCCCCCCACCCTTCTCCCATACTCTTCCCCAGATGGCAAGTAGTCCAATATATGTTAAACATGATAGAAATATATGTTAAATCCAATATATGCATACATATTTATACAATTATTGTGCTGCCCAAGAAAAAAAGAGAAGCAAAATAAGATGCAAGTAAACAACAACAGAAAGCATGAAAATGCTATGTTGTGGTACACACTTAGATCCCACAGGCCTCTCCCTGGGTGTATATGGCTTTCTTCATCACTGAACAATTGGAACTGGTTTGAATTATCTCATTGTTGAAGAGAGTCATGTCCATCAGAATTAATCATTGCATAATTTTGTTGTTGCCATGTATAATGATCTGGTTCTGCTCATTTCACTTAGTATCAGTTCATGTAAGTCGCTCCAGGCCTCTCTGAAATCATCCTCTTGGTCATTTCTTACAGAACAATAATATTCCACACATTCATATATCATAATTTATTCAGCTATTCTCCAATTGATGGGCATCCATTCAGTTTCCAGTTTCTTGCCACTACAAAAAAGGCTGCCACAAACATTTTTTCACATGAGTCCCTTTCTTTCCATTAAGATCTCTTTGGGATATAAGCCCAGTAGAAACACTTCTGGGTCAAAGAGTATGCACAATTTGATAACTTTTTGAGTATAGGTCCAAATTGCTCTCCAGAATGATTTGGAATTGTTCACAGTTCCACCAACAATGTATCAGTGTCCCAGTTTTCCCACATCCCCTCCAACATTCATTATTATCTTTTCCTATCATCTTAGCCAATCTGAGAGGTGTATAGTGGTATCTCAGAGTTGTCTTAATTTGCATTTCTCTGATCAATAGTGATTTAGAGCACCTTTTCATATGACTAGAAATAGTTTCAATTTCTTCATCTGAAAATTGTCTGTTCATATCCTTTGACCATTTATCAATTGGAGAATGGCTTGGATTCTTATAAATTTGAGTCAATTCTCTAAATATTTTAGAAAGGAGGTCTTTATCAGAAACTTTAAATGTAAAAATGTTCTCCCAATTTATTGCTTCCCTTCTAATCTTGTCTGCATTAGTTTTGAAACTATGGTTGTTGTTTTTTTTTTAAATTTTGATTGATAGCTGTTTTGAATATATTGTATTCCCCTTGCAAGCTTGTGTAATTTATTTTATGCATTTAACATTATTTTTGGATGAGATTCATGGGCTTTACCATATTGCCAAAGAGGTCCATGAACATCCCCAAAAGGCTAAAAATCCTTGTTCTGTAAGTTGCTGATCTCCACTGATAAAGTTTCCTACACCAATAAAATCAAAGGTTCTTTCCTTATCCATAATCTTACCTTAGATGCAATTCATTGACATTTAGTATCTGTTTTATTTATTTGATCCTGATCTAATAACATCTTAGTTATTGTATATTGGATGTGTGCATGTTATGCTGTCTCCCCTCCTGGACTGCAAGACCCTTGAGAGGAGGGGCCCTGTCTTATTAATGTTTTTATGCTAGTGCTTTACAACAGCTCTAGCTAGTGATCAGGTACTCCATAAATCTTTGCTGAAAGACAGAAAGGAAAAGAGAGAAAAAAAAACAGGAGAAAACATACAGACAGAAACAGAGAGAGAAAGGGTGAGAAGAAGGGACAGAGCGGGGAGAGGGAGAGAAGGGTAAAGATGGAGAGGGAGAGAGAGGAAAATGGGAGAGAGACTGAGAAGGAGGTAGAGAGACATGGAGAAGAAGAGGGAAATGGAGAGGGAGAGAGGGAGAAAGAGGGATATAGAGTGGGAGAGAAGGGAGAAAGACAGGAGAAAGGAGAAGAAGGAGAGAGAAAGGAAGAGAAGAAGGGAAGAAGGTGGAGAGAGAGACACAGAGAGAAAGACACATGGAGACAGTGACATAAGTGGGGGAGAGGGAGAGAGGGAAGGAGAGAGAGCCATACAGAGAGGGTGAGAAGGGAGAGACAGAGAACACAGACTCCTCCCTTTAGTCCTTGTCAGTACTCTGAACATTTTCTGCCTTTCTCCTGGCTACCCAAACGTTGTACTGGGCTCTGTCCTCAGTTAAATATATGGAATTATCTATTAACAATACTTCAATATTTATTACATTGATTTCACTTTAAATGCTTTGTAAATCATAGCAAAAAAAAATAATGGCCTTCCAACGGAGAGTCATATACCGTAATCAACTGGAAGAAAGTCGGCATTGTAATTTAAAAGAAAAAAAAATCCTTATGTGAGTCTCGTTTAAATTAAGAGACAGGACGTGATTCCAATAATAAGACCGAAGTGAGGCTAGTTTTTCTTGGCAAATTAGTAGAGGTTTTAACTGGAACTGAAAAGGTGTTAAGGTGGAACACTGACCTTATTAGACCTTAATTATTTTCTGTTGTTATATTACAGGAGCTGAGGATTCTCCCCCTCCTGCCCCCATGGCTATGTTAAGCCTTGTCTCAGAAATTTTGGTTTTATGGAGATATCACTCCGCTAGTAAACATTAGTGATTTGGAAATCAGATACTTCGACCTTTTCTTTTTCTCCCTTCTTGGCCCTCCTAGAGCTTGCCCTTACTTTTAATAAAAATTGTCCCTCCATCCTTGAAAACCTTTTGTTCTTCCACTGCCACCTCCCACCTCACCCTCACCCCTTGCATGCTTGCTCAGTCTTAGCTCTTTCCCATTTCTTTCTTTTCACCTTTCTAAGTACCACCCTCCTCATTTTTACCTTTTTAGATAGATAGACTAGACTTTCCAAAGCTGAGAAAGAGGTGATAAACAAATTGGTAATGAAAGGATTGTTGAAGGAAGTGACAAAGGATTAGATTAGGCTACAGAGTAGGAAGACTTCTCTAACCTCCTGATTTGACCTTCTGGTTTTATGCTTAAGGCAAAAGATGATAAACTGAAAGCTAATGTAGAGGGCATTTCTGAATGACTAGCCCACTAGGCAGCAAATCCAAACAGTATGAACTGTTCCTTCCATAATGGGAAAGAAATGATGGGGTGAAAATACACTCTGGGGCCCTGGAGTATCTGTTTAGTTACTCTTGGGAGTGTGGGGACTGGACCATAATTCCCATCACCCCCATCCTCAGCATATGCAGCATGTACATAGGAATGAATGAAAAAAGCATTTATAAAGTGCTCGTGCTGGACATGAAAAATCAAAAACAAACAAGCAAAGTAGTCCCTGTCTTCAAAGAGGTCTTAGGAGAGTTAAAATTGGGAAGGATGTGTGTTATGGTCTTGAATTGCTAATGGCCAAAAAAAAAAAAAAATCATCTGGTGGCTGCCTTCTCATTGATACTACTTCCTTACTATAACTGGGCTGGCTATCAGATATGCAGTCCACTCTTTGGTTCTTACTCAAAATCTTTCCAGCTTGGTAGGATTATGAAAATCTCATCGTGCATTGATATAATCTTTAATCAATCAACCAATAATCATTTATTAAGCACCTGATGAATATACAGATGAAACAAAGACAAAAATGAAATAATCTCCATACAAGTGACTTACATTTTATTGGGTAAGACATATAACATTTGCACATATATGTATATGCAAAATAAATGGAAAGTAGCTTTTTTTTTCCCTTGGGGAGGGTGATGCTATCAGTTTGGGGAGGGAATGAGATCAGGAAAAGTCTCATGGAAGATTCATGGTGCTTGGATTTAGTTTTGAAAAACCCTGGGCATTCTAAGAGGTGAGAACTGGGGGGGGGGAAGGAGAGTACATTCCTGACTTGAGGGACAGTTTGTGTAAATGCAATGAAGCTAGAGGTAGATTGTGTTGTGTGAGGAATAGCAACAAGCCTATTTGACTGAAGAATATCTGAATATAAGGATGGAAGAGTAAATGGGAAATAGATTAAAATCCAAACAAAAGAGTTTGTTCTTAGTCTTAGAGGCAGTAAAGAGCAAGGTTCACCTCAAGTCACAATGAGACACTAGAGAAGGATTTTAGTAGGGCCCTTCATAATAGACAAATTAAAGAAGACCAAACTTTCAGTTCCATCACAAATTTGACCGAGTGCCCACCGGGTATAGATGTGGCAGGTAGCACTATGGACCAGGACCAATAACCCCTTTTTGGGTGTAGGGGAAGGAAGAGGGAAGAATATAAGCAGTTTGAACTCCAAGCTTTCCCTCCTAACAAATGAAGCCTACTTTGGATGACAATATAGGAATGAGACTCTCTCAGGGACACCAAGCTCCAATGTTCTTGAATCTCAGAGTTGGAAGGAACTTCCCAGATCATCTTATCCCAAACTTATTAAACTGTGGTTCATGAACCCATATGGGGTCTTGTAACTAAATATGGGATTCAAGAAATTATGATTTATTATCAGTAAATGTTTGATTTGTATACGTATTTTACATGCACTGGGTCATATAAAAATTTCTTGGGGGTGGAGGTGAGAGAGAGGAAAAGAGGAAGAGATCTCTTTAAGAAGCCCTGATCTAATCTTATTTGTAACTGCCCAACCTCCATATGAAGACCTCTAAGATGGAGGAATCTCCCACTCTCCAAGGCTTTTCATTCTTTTTTAGACAGAACTAATTAAGAGATTTTCCCATACTTTGCTCCTCATTCCTAAATTTGCCCTCTGGGGTCAAGCAGAACAAATCTAATCTCTCTTTCAAATAACACCATTTCAAATATTTGAATATAGCTCCAGCCTTCCCCTTCTGGCTCAGTGGATAGAGTGTCAGGCCTGAAGTCAGATAAAGATTCATCTTCATGTATTCAAATCTAGCCTCAGACACTTACTGTGTGACCTTGGATAAATCGCTTAACCATGTTTGCCTCAGTTTTTCCATCAGTCAAATGAGCTGGAGAAGGTAATGATAGATCATTCCAGTATCTTTGCAAGAAAACTCCAAATAGGACCATGAAGAATTGGACATGACTGAAACAACTGAACAATCAAGCTTCCTTCCCTCTGTGTTCTCTTCTTCAGATTGAATATTCCCAATTCTTTTCTTGTATGTCATGATCTCCAGTGAACTCTCCATCCTGGATGGTCTCTTCTGATAATTCAGTTTATCAATGCTCTTCCTAAGATGTGTTGTCTAGAACCAACCCAATATTCCAGATGGGGCCTGATGTGGACAAAATGCACAAGAATCTTCCCCTCCCTCATATTGGACAATATGCCTTCATTAATGCACCTTAAGGATAAAGAGCATTCATTGTTCTGGCTGCATTGCCATTGTTCCCTCACTCACTCACATTGGACAGTCCCTGGTCCTAATGATGGAGCCTTTTAATTACTGTTAGTTACTTGTTTTCAATAATTCCTATATTCTTTGTTTGTTTGATCTAGTTCTCTGTCTTAGCTCTCATGCTCAACATGTCTTGTCCATTTTAAATGAGTTATCAACTCTCCCAGAATGGAGCCAGCCCATCTAAGGAATGAAAGAAAATAATAGGCTTAGAAGAAAGAAGAATATAACAAAAAGCACTAGCTTGGTACCCTCTCATTCATCTGGCTTGCTCCTTGTTCTCTGCATACTCATAAGCTGCATGAAATGGAATCAGTAGTGTGTGTGTGTGTGTGTGTGTGTGTGTGTGTGTAAGTTGGGTTGATGAGTAGGAGGAGGTATAGGGAGTAGAAAGATTGACACTGATTCCAAATCACAGGATCAAAAATAGGAAATGAGAGGGCAGAGAACACTTGGGAAAAGAACAATCAGGATTATTCCCTCATATCTAAGCAATGGTGATGGTGTAGATAGATTCCCTTGGAGCAAGAAACGAGATAATTGTGAAGCTAGGTGGTTATGGGACAGTGGCCTCCTATTGCCTTAGAAATCCACAAATGAACATTATCTATGTTACATTGTATTTTAATTTGTTCTGTTAAACATTTCCCAATTGCATTTTAATCTGATCCCCATTACACCTGGGAGCTTTGCTGGCCACGAATTTTCCACTTCTTTTTTTCTTTTTAAGGGTTAAAGGGTGTTTTTCTAGGTAACCCTAAGCCTATTTCAACAGGAATTTAATCTGTCCTCCAAATATACTAATATGTCCCCCTGACCCATATAGGAGGAGAATTTATTATAAGATTTGTTATAAGATACTTTTGAGTAGGGTCCTGTGTTGATGTTTTTCAAGTGCTTGCCTTCTCTTTTACCCTCCCTCCCTGACTCTTGGTCTCCCTGCTTCCCTTGTCTTCTTTATAGCTTGTGGATTGGGTTATTCTCTTAGCCTGGCTCCTATTTTTGGGTTCAGTCCCCAATAACAGGAAATCATCAGAAGAGCTCTGCTACCCTAGCGACCCTTCTAAGTAACATGATTATGTTTTCCAATTGGAAATTTAGGATACATTGTTTAGTGATTGCAAAGTCTTGTTACAAAATATAATTCTACTTCCTTGAAATGGAATCTACCCTTCCCCTCCCATTTCTCTCTTTTTTCTCCCCCTCTTTCCTACCTCTCCCTTCCTTCCTTCTGCCTTTCCTCCCCCCTCTGCCTCTATTTCTGTCTCTGTCTCTCTCTTTTTCTCCCCCCTCTCCCCCTCTCCCTTCCAACTTCCCTCCTGCCCCCCCTCTCTGTCTCTCTATATCTGTCTCTCTCTGTCTCTGTCTCTCTATCTTTAATGTCTCTCTCCTCTCTCTTTCTCTCTGTGTGTCTCTCTGTCTCTGTCTCTTTTATACACACACATGCAATCGAGTTGTGATTATCAAATTTTTTAGTCTCAGGACCCCTTTACAATCTTTAAAATTAAGGACACCCTCAAGGGGCTTTTGTTTATGTCTAATAAATCTATCGATATTTACTGGATTAGAAATGAAAATGTCTTAATACTATAATAAAAATTATTTTGATCTCTCTTGAACTTCTTGGAAGGATCTCAGGGACCCTCAGAGATCTTCAGATAACACTTTGAGAACCATTGCCCTAGAGAACCAACATGAACTCAGGATGTCTCCCAGAGGGAGCCTCTTACTCTCGGCATTTAAGGAATCCAGATCCCTCTCAGCTTTGGGCTGGCTAGCCTTACTCTCCAGGTGGGTCTCTCACTCTCACCTCTTGTCTTGCCTCTCCCCTACCCTCACCCAAGCTGAACCAAGAGGTGCCTTAGAGAGAATCCAGCAGATTCTGAGCTGTTTGTTTTGGGTTCAATGGAATCTCATTTACACATGTTAATTGCAACTAATTGGCACTAATTGGATGAACAGGAAACCCTCTGGGAGCACTCATACCTTTAATTTGTAGTAAATATCATTAATTAACATATGCTAATTAGAGCCAATTAACATTGATTAAGGGTTGCCAGCTACTTGGAAAGTACAACTCGTTCAACTCTCCACCCGTTGTTGGGTGTGTTAAGTCAGCACAAAATATGATACATGAAGTCTAGGGAAGGGAAGGAAAAGGTTAGGTTGGCTAGGCTGCATCTGCTAGGAGCACCAGTGACAGTTAGCTTTCTGACTGGTCACATCCCTAGCACCTGGAATCCAGGGTGCAGTGATCGAGAAGAACCCAGTCAGCAGGCAAAACCCATCTTGCAGGGAAGCCAGACCACCATGGCTCCCACAGGCAAGGGGCTGCAGACAAGAGAATCTAGGAGATGGGGATGAGATCTTCACTGTTAGTTTTCTTGAGAGTGAAAGAAGGGGCAGCAGTGTCTACCAGCCTAGCAAAAACATTGGATCATGAGAGCCTCCTGGGAAAGGAGGATTGTGTACTCTGACATAGACCTTCCACCTTCCACAGGTTGTTGGGAACAGATGGTGATAGTTCCTTTCCCACCTGACATGGAGGCTTTTGGGTCAAGTCTCTCAACCTTCCCCTCACCCCATTCCCTAATCTCGGATTCCCGGATTCCATAGCATTAGAATTCACCGAGAAGCTTCCTCTGTGTTTTGGTGGGTTGGGTTGCTGCCCATATTGTCCAAAGAATTTGGGATAGTGGAGGAAAATCTTCTGGACTAAGAACAAGGTTTCAATTTCAGCTCTGTAACTGTCTCTGGATATAATCTTGGCAAATCATTTAACCTCTTGTAGCCTCGATTCCTCACCTGTAAAATGGGAATGATAAGTATTTGATTATTTTTTTAAATCTTTTTTTGAAAAGACTATTTGATTTTTTGTGAGGATCAAATCAGATAATACCTACAGTAGCATGTAGAAGAGAATCACACACTAGATACAAGGAGATGGCTTACATTTTGTTGAGGTAGCCAGGGCATAAGATAAAGAATTCTAATTTTTTTTTTAATCTTGGGACCCTTTGGCAATCAGGAGAAATCTATGGGTCCTTTCTCAGAAGGTTATTTTTAATGTGTAAAACAAAATACATAGGATTACAAAGGAAGTCAGTTATTGAAATGGTTATCAAAATTGGTTTTGATTAAAATAAAAAAGTTTACAAATCCTAGGCTAAGAATTCCTGGTCTAAATACTGAGGAAGGATGGAACTGAAGAGCTATTTTCCTTTATCCTCTCATAGCTCAGATGCCAAGGTCCAACTTTCCTAAAACATAAAGGCGGTTTGATACACACACACACACACACACACACACACACACACACACACACACACACCAATTCCACCCCCAACCAAGTCACTTTTACTACAACTTGAGTAGACAAAACTTTAGAGATTCCACTTAACAACCTTGGGGCCAGAGCAAATTGTCTCTCCCTTTTGCCAATAGGTCTCTCTTGGTCAAAAATTATTCAGAATTTGCCTTATTAAATGTATTGGTCATTTCTGAACATGATTCCCCTTCACTCTTCTATCCCAAAGCTGCCAACACTATACTAAAACTTAAACCTTCGTTGCCCACCCACTCCCTATTCTGTCATCTCCTGGGCCCAAGCTATATTTGTGGAGGAGAAAAGTTAAGCTACAAGTAGTAGAAATGAGTATAAGTTATTTTACTTCAGAGAAGTATTCTGACCTTTACAAAAAGGTCTCTATTTATTGAATTTACCTAAGTTAGATATTTTTCCAAATCTTGGTTAAGGTTTGAACATGAGTCTTGGTTTTACAGCAATCAATCATATTGTAATGATAAATTTAGAAGTGGTACGGATTATGGAGGTCATTTTGTCTAATCCCCCATTTTACAGATTGCAAAACTTATTAGTTAAAAAGATGGGGCCATGATCAAGTGAGTGGCAGAGCCCAGACCTACCAACAAGTCCAATGATCTTTCTACTATATACTATGATATCTTCTCATCAGATTTCAAGAGCTCCTATTCTTTTTTTTTTAA
>JAJPUD010005089.1:65804-137205 GCA_023553655.1 Myrmecobius fasciatus | reverse complement strand
CCTAGATGACAGGTAATCTAATACATGCTAGATAGGATAAATTATATGACAAGTACAATACATGTATACATATCTATACAGTTATCTTACTGCACAAGAAACATCAGATCTAGAAAGAGAAGAAGAAAAAAAAACAACCTAAGAAGGAAAACAGAATGCATGGAAATATTCACAGAAAGCGTTAAAATGCTGTGTTGTGGTTCACTCTCAGTTCCCACAGGCCTCTCTCTGGATGTATATGACTATCTTCATTGCAGCACAACTGGTTTGAATCACATCATTGTTGAAGAGAACCATGTCCATCAAAATTGATCATTGTATAGTCTTGTTGCTGTGTATAATGTTCTCCTGGTTCTGCTGATTTCACTCAGCATCAGTTCATGCAAGTCTCTCCAATCCTCTCTGAAATCCTCCTGTTGGTCATTTCTTACAGAACAATAATATTCCATAACATTCATATACCATAATTTATTCAGCCATTCTCCAATTGATGGGCATCTTTTCAATTTCCAGTTTCTTGCCACTACAAAAAGGGCTGCCACAAACATTTTTGCACATGTGGGTCCCTTTCCCTCCTTAAAAATCTCTTTGGGATATAGGCCCAGTAGAAACACTGCTGGGTCAAAGGGTATGCACTGTTTGATAACTCTTTGAGCATAGCTCCAAATTGCTCTCCAGAATGGTTGGATCCGTTCACATTTCCACCAACAATGTATCAGTGTCCCAGTTTTCCCACATCCCCTCCAACAGCTATCATTATCATTTCCTGTCATTTTAGCCAATCTGACAGGTGTGTAGTGAGTGGTATCTCAGAGTTGTCTTAATTTGCATTTCTCTGATCAATAGTGACTTGGAGCACCTTTTCATGTGACCGGAAATAGTTTCAATTTCTTCGTCTGAAAATTGTCTGTTCATATCTTTTGACCATTTGTCAATTGGAGAATGGCTTGAATTCTTATATATTTGAGTCAATTCTCTATATATTTTAGAAATGAGGCCTTTATCAGAACCTTTGGATGTAAAAATATTTTCCCAGTTTACTGCTACCCTTCTAATCTTGTCTGCATTCATTTTGTTTGTACAAAAACTTTTCAACTTGATATAGTCAAACTTATCTATTTTGTGATTAATGATGACCTCTAGTTCTTCTTTGGTCACAAATTCCTTCCCCCTCCACAGGTCTGAGAGGTAAACCATCCTACATTGTTCTAATTTGTTTATAATATCATTCTTTATGCCTAGATCATGAATCCATTTTGACCTTATCTTGGTATATGGTGTTAGGTGTGGGTCAATGCTTAATTTCTTCCAGACTAGTTTCCAATTATCCCAGCAGTTTTTGTCAAATAGTGAGTTTTTATCCCAAAAACTGGGGTCTTTGGGTTTATCGAACACTAGATTACAATTGTCATTGAGTATTCCACCCAACCTATTCCACTGATCCACTACTCTTTTTCTTATCCAGTACCAAATGGTTTTGGTGACCACTGCTTTATAATATAGTTTTAGATCTGGTACAGCTAGGCCACCCTCATTTGCATTTTTTTTTCATTAATTCCCTTGAAATTCTTGACCTTTTGTTTTTCCAGATGAATTTTGTTGTTATTTTTTCTAGTTCAGTTAAATAATCTCTTGGGAGTTTGATTGGTATAGCACTAAATAGATAGATTAGTTTAGGAAGAGCTCCTATTCTTATAGACCTCCCTGGAGTCTTTAGGATTCTTCTTTCTAGTCTGACCCTACACTTTTCTCTGATTCCTTGATCTTTTCTCATCTGTGATATTTTTCAAACCTATATTCTCACTGCCAGCCAATTGAGAAGTCTTTTTGACACCATCCTGATATTATAGTCTCTATCACAGACATCCATATATCATACCCATAGTCACTGACCAGTATATAATTAGAATGGGCTCCTTCTCTCTAATATCAACAACTCCTCAACCCCAATCCTTATAGAAAGTAATCCAAATTTCTACTTCAAAATTTCTCCAAGAAAATTTTTTTCATCACAGAGAAATTTCCCTTCTTGTCCCACTTCACATCCTGTACTTTTGACTTTGATTTTAGGGAAAAGGAAGTTAAAGTGACAAGGAAAGTAGTGGTCATACCTAGGTCATGTCTAAAGTCCTTAGTTTCACCCCTTTGTAGCTCTAAGCATGATTTCCAATTGGGTTGTTAAGCTACAAAAGATGGTGCTGAAATTATAGTTTCTAGAGACATTGTCATTTTTGTTCAGGTCACTGGATTAGATCCCCCCACATATACACAAACATACTACCAATCCTTCTAAATGGATACATCCCTCTATCCACCCATCTACCTACCTCCCTACTTATCTATTCATCCATTCCTCCTTATTTCCCTCTTTCTTCCTTATCCATTCATCCCTCTTTTAACTGTCATCCTTCCTGCTGAAGCTAAAGAGTGCTACAACATTCTGATTGTCCACCTGAGGGGCTGAGGGAAGGCTGCCAGTGAAGTTAGCAGCAGCTTAATTACCAAAGTGATTTTAATTTATTTTTGTTAATTATAATCTTATTAACCAATTAATTCAATCGAGCATACCCCTCCACACAACTTGCTCAATAAACAAGTCAGATGGTTGCTGGGATTGGTGGGAGTGAAGAGGAAGGAGGTTATTTGGCTCTGCACTGACTGAGTGAGATGATGAATGTAAAAATACTTTATAAATTGTAAAGTCTTCTTAAAAACTCTATGTAGTTTTCCTCATTCATAATGCGATCATTGTTATTTTTGGATTAGATTTGTGATGACATTGATTTCTCAGTGAGGAAACTCCATCTACCAATGGAATTAGCTTCTGCTCTGCACTTTAAAGTCTCTGTGCTTATGGCATAGGTTAAATTACTTATGGCATGGTTAAATTACTTGCCCAGTATGTGCTGGGTTTTCTCTATCTGCTCGACCATGTTGTTTTTTCCATTATTATTACTATTATTTTAATCTTAGAGGGAGATCTCTTCCATTCTCCAAAGAATATGAGTGTGGTGGTACATGGCTTTAGTTTGCACTACTGGGGAAACTGAGGTTGGTAGATTCCTTGAGTTTGGGAGTTATGGGTTTTAACAGGGCTAAAACTCATAGGATGAGGGTGTCTTGCACTAAGTCTCACACCATTTGGAGAGCCTTGAAGAGAGGGCCACCAGGATAATTAAAAAGGGATAAACCCATTTAAATCAGAAATGGGAAAAAACACAGCTTCTGTGCTGATCAGCTGGAGTGGCCCCTGAACTTGAACTTGAACAAGATAGGGACTCAGTCTCAAAAGAAAAGGTGTCAATATTGGTGTGGTGTGTGTGTGTGTGTGTGTGTGTGTGTGTGTGTGTGTGTGTATGCTCAGAATCCAAAGAGTAGTATCTATTTTGATATGGGGACATTTGTAACCATGATGCATGTGGTCAGGACACTGGACAAGAGTCAGAGTTCAGTGGTTTTTGAGGTTTGCAAAGCTTTAAATATATTATCTCATTTTATCCTCACAACAACCCAAAGATATTATTAGCTGTATTTTACAGATAAGGAAACTGAGGCAGACTGAGATTAAAGTGACTTGACCAGGATCATACAGCTAATAAGGTTGTATTACTTCCTGATTCCAGGTACAGGTCTTATGCTTTGGGTCATTTAGCCATCAGCCTACTTCTCATTTCCTTGAATGTAATACTTTCATGTACTGCTTTTGCATATGTGTGATATGCTTGCTTATATACTGTTTATTTTTTCCCTAGGAAGCTTTGGTCTAGATTAAATGAGTCCTCTTCTTTCCCTCTTGTGCCTCTGGAATTTCTCTTGACTCAGCCCCCCATCCCCTCTCTCCATCTCACTCCACCCCCACCTTGCTCAGTTTCCACTTTCTGGGCTTATTCTTCCCTCTGTCCCTGATGCTAGCTCCTCAATAGCTTCTTAGACCTGACATTTGGAACATGGGATACCATATGTACTGCCACTTCCAGGTAATTATCACGTAAAATTAAGCTAGTCTTGTACATGAAACTAGCAATTAGCAGGGATTGAAGGTCAGGGAGAGCTCGTTTATAGAGTCTCTAGCAAAATGTTAAGTGTAAGTGTGTGTCAGATGGGCCAGAAGGCTGGATTAGCCAGGGTCGCTGCAGTGAGACTCGAGTGCCATTGAGAGCCTGGGCTCCGGTTTGCTGGGCACAGCAGTTGAAATGGGGGATTTATGGCTGGAAGGTTCCTCCTTCTGCTCTCAATGTAGGACGTGTCCTTAAAGGGGAGGTTGCCTCAATGCTGAGATCATACCATACAAATGCCATTGTTCCTCTATTTGTACAGAAGCCTAGGTACAGATATAGGATACTCAGGTACCTGACCTGACCTCAGGGGGTATACTTCAGTATTTGTATGTATTTGTGGTTGGGGTGAGGAGGAGGTGTCTGAGTCCTAGAGTTAAGAAACCTGGGTTCTAATCACAGGAGTACACTTAGATGTCATCTGATCCAACCCTTTTGCTTGACAGATGAGGACACTGAACTACAAAGACATAGGGTCAAAAAATCTTAGATTTAGAACTGAAAGGAACCTCAGAAGTTACCCTCATTTGTAAAATAAGGGAACTGAGGGATGATACATGCTCAAGATCACATAGATAGTAAACAAATCATTGTACTAGAGTTCTTGTTGTCATTGAATTGTTTCAGTCATGTCTACCTCTTCATGATTCCAGGTGGGGTTTTCTTGGCAAAGATATTGGAGTGATTTGCCATTTCCTCCTCATTTTACATATGAGGAAACTGAGGCAAACAGGATTAAATGAGTTGCCTATGTCATCCAGCTACTAAGTATCTGAGGCTGGATTTGAATTTAGGGCTTCCCAACTCTAGGCCATTGATTAAAAACTGTAAGGGATTTTAGAGGCCTTCTAGTTCAATCCCCTCTTTTTACAGATGAGGAACTGAGGTCAAAAGAGGGAGAATGTTAAGCCCAAGATTACATATAATTGTGTGACCATCCAAAGTTTCCTCAGCACTTTAAAAAACTAAGTTATCCATAATTATCATGTAGTGGATATCCTGCCATCTAGGGGAGGGGTGGGGAGTAGGGGGGAAAAATTTGTAACAGAAAGCTTTGTAAGGGTTAATGTTTAGGAATTACCCATACATATGTTTTGCAAATAAAAAGTATTAATAAATAAAAATAAATAAATAAAATAAAAAAAAATAAAAAACTAAGTTATCATGAATTTCTCATGTACTTGGATCCTCTACCTCATAATTGACTTGGGGGGGAGGGCTGGACAGGATTTGAACTTAGAGACTCTGACTCCACAACCAGTTCTTTTCCCACTATTTCCTGTCACCCCTGCCCACCAAATCAGCTAGTTATATGGCTACCAACCTGGCTTCTGAAAGATCTTACGGCTCCTCATATCTTTTTATTGTCTCTCTGGTTTTCATGTCTTTGCACTGGTCAAAAAAACAGTCTAGGTCTAGACAGCCTAGAATGAGTCTCCCTCCTTACCCTCCTTACTATTTTTATTTCTTCAAAGCTAAGATCAAAAGCCATCTTCTTCATGAAGCTTTTCTTTCCCCCTAATTGCTAGGAGTGCCTCCCTATTTATTTTTTTTTGTTTTGTCACATTTATTTTGCTTATAATTAATTAGTATGTGTTATCCTCCTTCTAAAGAATGTAAGTTCCTTGAGAGCAGGAACTGTTGCATTTGTGTCTTCATATCTTCAGTACTTTTATGGAACATAAATAAATGTGGATTGATTGATTGATTGTGCCTCTGTTTTCTCCTCTCTGATTTCTACCTTTCTGTATTTCGATGTCATCTTTTCATAGACACAGCTCTTAATCATACCCCTCCCCACTCCAGCTTCTATAAGGTTCAGAGACAAATGAAAAGAGGCTTCCTCTCCATCTATGGCAAGAAAGGTTCTGGGGAAGATGCACCAGAAGACCACCAGCCAATCCTCTATAAAAAACTATTATGGGGATCAGGAATTTAAGCTAGGGACCCTAGCCTCTTTGTTCAGATTTGTTAATCTTGGTTTGCAGGGGTGCAGATATTAGAGTATCTGAGGACGTTTGAACCATCAACATGAAAAAAGTTCTTTCTTAAACACTTAATGACCTGAAGGCATTGACCTAGGCACTATACAATAAGTTGAAAATTCAAGCTCTATCCTATAGGGACTTAGGTCTGAGACAGTTTTGTTGCCATGACACACAGCATACAGACAGCAGACTTAGATAATAAGCTGGGGTATAGAAGGACTGTGAAGAAATCATATGGAAAGCAGGAGAGCTGAGAGCATTTTAGCAGGAAGTTAGGGAGCACTGAACTTGAAGCAGAGTATATGTATATGTAGCAGAGTATATATACATAAGTATACATATGTGTATGTTTGTGCATGGGAATGTATGTGTATATGCACATGCATATATGTGTGAGAGTATGTATTTGAATACATGCATGTGTATATTGTGCATTTATAGATGGCAAATGACCCAGCAGATAGAGCACTAGTCCTGGAGTTAGGGAGACCAGAATTCAAATCTAGCCTCAAACATTTATCTTTTATGTGATCTTCAGCAAGCCACTTAACCTCTGTTTGCCTCAGTTTCCTCAATTGTAAAATGGGGATAATAATAGTACCTCCCTACCAGTGGTGTTGTCAGGCTCAAAGTGATAATAATTGCAAAGCTCCTGGCATAGTGGCTGACATATAGTAGGCATCATATAAATGTTCCCTATTATTATTATGTCTATACCTATGTATACAAACATATATGTATACACACATGTATATTTTACTTTAATAACTTTTTATTTTTCCACATACATGCAGAGGTAGTTTTCAACATTTACCTTTGTAAAATCTTGTGTTCCAAATTTTTCTCCCCGCCCCCATAGGCAGCAAGCAATCCAATATAATTTGAATGTGTAATTCTTCTAAACATATTTCCATATTTGTCATGCTATGCAAGAAAAATCATAACAAAAATGTGAAAGAAAAAAATGAAAAAATCCCCAAGCAAATAAACAACAACAATAATAACAAAAAAGGTGAAAATACTATACTTTGATTCACATTCAATCTCCATAGTTTTCTCTGGTTGCCGATGGCTCTTTCTACCACAAGTCTATTGGAATCACCAAATCTATCATGGTAGATCATCACAAGATTATGTGATGATCTTGTTATCATTATGTACAATGTTCTCTTAGTTCTATTCACTTCACTTAGCATCAGTCCATGTAGGTCTTTTCAGGCTTTTCTGAAATCAATTTGCTTGTCATTTCTTATAGAACAATAATATTATATTGCATTCATATACCATTACTTATTCAGTCATTCCCCAACTGATGACATCCATTCAATTTCCAGTTCCTTGCCACTACAAAAAGGGCTGCTATAAACATGTGCACTATACACACACACACACACACATACATATACACATTTATATGCCATTAATTCACTATGTAATCTCAAATTGCTTAATTGAATTAATTTTTCTTAATTGAATTAATTTTTTATTGGACAAAAGTCTATTTTTTCTCTCTTTCAACCTTCTACTCCCATTAGAAAAAAAATAAACTTTAGTAACAAATACACATAGTCAAACAAAACTATGTTGGCCATATCTCATTCAAAATCCTGAATTCATACTCTTTCTCAGAAGGACAAGAGTCTTCTGGAGTGGTTAGTCTTTGCATTGATCAGAGTTCATGTCAGTTATTTCAACTGATCAATCAACAAGCATTTATGTAATATTTGTGCCAGATACTGTGCTAGGGACTGGGAATATACAGACAAAAAAACATTTAACATAAAGCCATTTAAACCTCCCTGGGGCTTCAGTTTCTATATCCATCAAGTAAGAAGGTTGAACTAGATAATATCTAAGGTCTTTCTCAGCTTTAAAAATTTATGATTCTACAAGATTTGACTATCAGGGATGTGGCTGATTCCCTTCACCCCACCCCCTCTTACATCCCCAAATAAATCATGACTTTCACATCCAAATGAGTGAAGTTTCCCTCAAAGTAGTCCCCTTAGGAAGATACACACTTATTTTAATAATGCTCCCACTGAGACAATCTGATGGAGTTGTAAGAGCAGTGCTTTTCAGAAATCTTGTTTCTTTTTTTATTTAAATTTTCTTTTCTTTTTTTTTAATTAACCAAATTCTTGCTGTTTTTCTCTCCCCTCGGTTTTAATTGAAAAAGAAAATCAGAGTTCTTGTAACAAATATGTGGTAACTCATGAAAAGCCAGATCTGGACTATGAAGCTGAATGAGGCTGGTACTGGCTTTAAACATTTTGCTTTTTTTTTTTTTTTAAGAGGGATTCTAAACAAGTGCTGAGCAAAGAACACACCTTTGGAATAAGTGTTTAGTGCCCCAAAGTGAGGATTTAGGACAACTTTTATTTGGATGTTTAAGTTCTGGTGTGTTTGTTTAAAAGGGAAGAATTACAGGCCTCATTACTTTATAGTCACACCTTCTAATTCATTCATTGATTCAACATTCAATAAACATTTGTTCAGTGTCCAATAGAAACCCTTTATTTTCCAGAAGTCTATTAGCTACGGCAAACATGCGATCCTGGATAGGCTGATCCTATTGCCCAAATTCTGAGGCACCTCTCCCCCTCTCCCCAATGCCACTTTCTGCTCTTGAAAGTTGATATGCTCTTAGCAAAGGCTCAGTTCAAGTCAGTTCAATGTCAATCAAATTCAAATTTACTTAGATACTTAGTGAGATGCATGATCTCATTGTGGTGGATACTCTTTTCACTGGCCGAGATCACAACTCCTATTTACCTTCTATATTGTATAATCCTTAACTATGGTGTTTAGTAGATGTTCCAAAGAAGATCTTCTCTAAATGCTGGAGGTTGTCTTCTGGTTCATTCATTCAATCAATAATCATTAATTAATTAATTAATATGTGCCAGGAACTGTGAACTGTACGAGACACTGATAGTACTCAAAGAAAAATGAAATAATTCTTGACTTCAAGGAGCTTATATTCTATAATGAGAGACAACATGTCCAGATATAAATAAATACAAAATAATTATACATAATTCCAAATTGCTTTCAAAATTGTTGTATTATTAGCAGTTCTACCAACAATGCATTAGCTTGCCAATCTTTCCAAAATGCAAAATGTGCAAAAATCTCAGGAGAATCAATGTAATACTTGTACTTTCTATATGTCATCTCTCACTGTCTCTTTATGTGATCAGTCTACTTCCTTTCCAATCATATGTGTCCTTAATAATATCTTTTAAACTACTTCTCACACTGACACTACATTACGTAGATCTATAGCAAGAGGTTCCACAATATGTTTGTAGTCAGAGCATTTGTGTTCATATTTTGACTGTGGTATTTATGGGAACATGAGCATCCAACTTCAATATGTAAAAAGGGTCCACCTGGTGTCTAAAGTCTCTTCTTCAGTCTCTAAATTTGTGATCTATTTCTTTTCCTCCAAAACCAGAGCTGCTCATTCTGTCTCTTTTCCCTCCCTTTTGGAGATCTTGGAAGTAGCTCAGAGGAATTTAGATAACACAGTCCAACTGCCCTGGAAGAAGATGAGAAATATATCAACAAATAGAAAGAGAATAGGAATATCTTTCAAAATCCCAAAAGACTCTATGGGAGGAGCTGATACAAACAGTAGATACACAGTCTGGGCTCTGGGAGAGAAAAAAAGGAAATGTCTATGGACTTACTATTGGCAAATATGAAGTAGAAAACATCAGCCTATTCAATGACAACAAAAAAGAGGTGCTTCTATAGCTACCCGAATAAACCCTTTGTTTGAAGGTATAAAATAGCAGAAGGTTTAAATAGATTTTGAAACTCCTCTAGGTTTTGCATCTCCTCTAGGCTGGAGACACTTGATGCCTGGGAGGCAGGAAAGAGCTGTAACGATGTCATCTGCAGTTCCAACACAATCCTTCCATAGGTCGGTCAGCTGTGGAGGAGCTGACACACATCCTGGAGGACAGCCAAACATTAGGGGTCAGTGAAGCAGAGCTTAAGACAGCAACAGTGAGAAGGTGGGAGAGGAACACAGTAGCATTATAGACCAATAGCAGGGGAGTCGTTGGCAAAAGAGGACCAAGATGCAAAACCTCAGCAATCCCCTCACTGGAGCCCCATACAGGGGTAGTTCTATAAGTCACAGGGGTGCCCTGGGGAAGAGAGTGTCCAACTGAAGCAGGGCATCTCTTGATTCTCTGTGGACTGTGAGTCCTTTCTGTGAGAGAAAACTCATATCTTAAAGTGCCTTTTCTGTTAAAAGAGAAAATTCATATTGTGAAACTTTGTAAACACAAATATTTGTAAGAGTAACTGGCGTCTACCTTTAGGCACAGAAACCCATGTGTTCACGTTCCACCTGACTGGGATCAATAAGATAGATAAGTGAGAAAATCTTTCAGGGTCTTTTTGCGCCCATAGAAATCCTCACACAAGTGCTTTAAAAATTCTAAATCCAAATACAAAACAGGTAAATATGTTATCCCCAGATGCATAGAAATTTTCTAAAGATCAATTGCTGTTTTGGATTAATTATGCTCCACCCCACTCCACCTTTAGCTTTATATATATGTCATTTCTCTTTTAGTGTGAACAATCAAAAACCAATACTATCTATGTGCATGTTTTATGTTCATAGAGATATATACATGTTCTGTGTGTCATATATACATATTTAGAGTGTGTATGTTTCTTTAGGTTGTACATGAACACACAACTCCAGATATGGAGATGCATATCATATGTATTTGCATATACATATGTGTATTTCTGTGTATGCATAGATTATTCAGTTATTAGCTTCCTGCTATGTGCTAGACATTAAGCTAGTCTCTGGGGACATAGAGACAAAAAGGAAACAGTTCCTGCCTTCAATGAGCTTATATTCTGCCAGAAACACATATCCAAGATCACAAAGAATAGTGTCTGTTTACCACACCTGCATAAGGAGCTTGGAGCAGGCTCAATATCTGATTGAATAAATGAAGGTTTGAGAAACAATGAAAGAGAAGAGAAAGAAATTAAGTTGGTTGAGAGTGGGGAGATGAGAGCAAGGGGAGAATAGTTTTTAATTCCTGTTCAAGACTGAGATGCCCTGCCCCTTCTCATCTTCCTGCCAGTTCCCAGGGAGAAAGGTCTCTCTTCCTTTCTTCCTCCCTGAGTCTTCCTTACTTTCTTTCCCTTACCCTTCTTCATATTCCCAATTAGAACTATTTAACCATGGGAACCCATATTCCTGCCTTTATCAGGGACTGATCTGGGTGACTGTGAGGGAGATTGTATTACTTGGTTGGCAGAACATGACAGCTGGCCAAGAAGTAGGAGACTCTGCAACATTTTCCATTTTTTCCTTCTTTCCCACCCCCATGCCCAGCAAAACCCCTAGAAGAGAAGAGATTTAGTAACTGAGGGCTATGTGGAGCTAAAGCAGGACTAGAAGAGGAAGAAAAGTTCCAGAAATTCCCCAGTGTAGCTGGGAGACAGAGCTCCATCTGCCTCTGCCCATCTCTGTGCCATTTCCATGCCAGCCCACCCCACTGGGCCAAAATCCCAGTCTGTGGCAACCTCCTCCCCTGCCCTTGTAGGAAGGACCCTGGGGAGGAGGAGATAGGAAGAAGCAAGCAAACTGGGGGACTCTAGAAAGACACCTCCTTTCCTGCATATTGAGTAATCTTTTGTTACTTTCCCCTTCCGTCTGTTTCTGTCTGTCTCAGTCTCGGGTCTGTCTCCATACCTATCTCTTTCTCTTCTCTGTCTCTGTGCCACCACCTGTCCCATCTCTCCTGCCAGCTCCGGCTCTGCTCTGATCAGGTCTTGTCAACTCAAGTTCCCTCCCACACACCCTTTGCCCTCATTCCCCAGGGGGGTGAGGCAAAGCGGCTGGGACCCAGACAGAAACAGGCTGCCTCAGCATCTGGAAGGGCTGGCCCTGTGCTCAGAAACCCCCCTCCCCCAGGGCCAGAGACACCATTCACTGGGTCCTGGGGTCCTCCTCCATTCTCCATTCCCCCACCCCTAACACAACCAGGATTTTGTCTATCTCTCTTTTTTCTCTTTTCTTTTTTTCCTCACAACAGTGACTCCCAGCTCTTCCTGCCCCTTGGCCAGTTTCCTTCCTTGGGACAGCTTGTTTCCCTCCAGGCCTTGGCTGGAGACTGTGATGAAGCTGGATGCCTCTCCCACCCCCCTGGACTCATGAATATGCTGGAGGGAGGGGTCACCATGGCAACCAGGAAAGCTTTCCCCGCCTATCCAAACAGCTCCTGGCAGAGTGTCTGAAAGTGTGATGGGGAACCTCAATCCACCCAGGTTTAGATAGAGACAGAAAGGCCCCCAGATTCACAACGGAGGTGTCATCCTCTATTCCTCACTCTGTCTCACCTCCCATATCCAATCCATTGCCAAGTCCTGTTGACTTCGCCTTCATTTATTACCACTTTTCTCCTCTGATCCTGCTGCTACCCTGGTGCAGTTTCTCATCACCTAACACCTGGATTACAGCAATATGATTCTCTTTGGTCTCCCTGCCTCAAGGCTTAATAAATGCTTATTGACGGGCAAAAGACAGAGGGACAATTGGGTCAGGCACAGTGTATGTGAGAGAGAAAAAATAGAATGAGTTTAGGTGCCCTGCTTATGGATGGAACCACTGTTATATTACTGAAAGGGATTGTTATTGTTGGATTAAGTGGTATAAAATGGGCACCAGGGATGGCATTAGGTGGAAAGGAGTTAATACTGATGTAACAGTAGAAGCTTGTTTCAAGCTCAGGATTCCTGAGATATCTTCCCTTTAAGAGTATGGGCATGAGAAGGATGATGGAGGTAGGTTGCTCCAGTGGTACCTTGAGAGTTAAAATCCTAGGGCAGAAAGAGTTGTTCTTCTCCTGGTGTCTCTGATGTTCCCTGTGCATGGCAGGGCTGGGAGCATCTCTGCCATTATGGGTTACAAGACACTTCGAATTCTCCACACCAGAGTAACACGAAATCATTAAGGCAAAACAATAAATAAAGGCCTGGAAGTTATTACAGAGCTGACAACGCACAACGTTGTCTTGCAAAGCAAATATGAATTATTTCAGAACATTTTAAAATGAAAAATCCTCTGTTCTTCCTGCCTGGCCCTGTAATCCATTAACTCTTCGTTCTGCCCTCATAGTTCTTGGTGGAAACTGGTATCAATCCTCTCCCCACCCTCAAAGATCCAGGCATGGGCACTCCCTGGCATCTTGGCACCTAACCTGATTCTCCTGGCAGAAGCCTCTGAATCTTAGTCATGCTGGTGGGATTAGATGTGGCTAGGGCTGGGAGGATATATATTTAGAAGCAAATATAAATCTTGGGCTCATCTTATGGTCTTGTGCTTACATGTCTATGTGTATATATGCACGTCTTTGTATAACAGCACTTCTAATGCTCAAGATCGAATAAGGCAGATTTCTTTCCTATCTTTTTTTTTGAAGAGCCTAAACTTTTTTTCTGCTATTTTGTTAGCACACTGTCTTAGAAAATCTGTACTTTCAAAGAAACCATTCCAATATCTTCTTTCCTCACATCAATTCTAATATTCAAATCCATTTTAATTTTCTATAAAAATATATGACACATATATAAAACTGGTTGCTACTTTCCAGGTAATCCCAGTTAAATAAGTACAGTTTGAGCCCCTATCAGTGCATTCTCCAATAAATAGACCAAGAACCATAAATCAAACAGCAACTGCTTTTAATTAAAACAGAATGGCAAAGTGGATAACAAGGGAAAATTCTCCATACACAAAATATACCATCTTCCTCAGATTTCCACACTGTATACTCTTCTATGTTCATAAGCTTGCTCCACATCTGGGAGCTATAGTATCTCTCCAGGAAATGACTGTGGCAACTAGAAATGTTCTGTCTCACTCTCTATAGCTACCAGTATACTCTGCCCCTAAAAATTGCCACTTGCTGCTTCTCTAAAGGGATGCTGCTGTCTTTTGCTGCTGGGTTCCATACTTGTTAAGTAGCTCCTAACATCTGTTTCTAGATGCTTGTGTATAGCACTAGGGGTGGAATTTGGGAACCAAAGATTTATAAGACACAGTCCCTGACTTCAAGATGCTCATCATCTAATTGGGGAGACAAGACTAATATCCATGATACTAAGTGGAGAACAATATGGTGTATAAATAGCACTGTTGTTGTTTAGTTGGTTTTTTTTTTTTCCAGTCATGTTTGACTCTGTGTAACTCCATTTGGGGCTTTCTTGGAAATGATAGTGAAGTAATTTGCCATTTTCTTTTTCAGGTTATTTTATAGATAAGGAAACTGAGGCAAATAAGATTAAGTAATTTGCCTGTGGTCACACAGCTAGTAAGTATCTGAGGCCAGATTTGAACTCAGGAAGATGAGGTTTCCTGACTCCAGGCCTGATGCTCTATCCACTGTGCCATTTAGCAGCTTATAACTACACACAAACAATTCATTTTTTTCCCTTTATTTCCCTGTAAACTCAGGATATTTATGATTATATGTTTGTGTCTGTGTCTATAACTATATAATGCATGTATATCTAGGATGAGTAGGACTACACGTTCTGGGCACTGATGATAAAGTCAACATTTAAGGTGAGATTTACAACCATAAAAATGAGTCAATAATTGCTCACAATAACTCTGTGAAATAGGATCACTGAATCCATTTTTCAGAAAAGGAAACTGAGGCTGAGAAGTTAAATCCCTTAAGAACATAGGATTTCAAACTAGAAAGTAAACAGATCAATCTAATCCTTTCATTGTGCTTGTCTGTTTATTTTTTCATTTTACAGTTGAGGAAACTGAGGCCCAGAGAGAGGCAGCATGTACCATGTCCTGTCTTATACTTCCAGATGGGTGTTCTTTGTTTCCACTCATGTAACTAACTAGTCAGTGGCAGAAACTGGCTTCTTATCCAGGTCTCCTCATTCTAAATCTAATTTTAGTCCTAGCATAAGAATACATCTGCATAAATGTCTGTCTGGGTTCCCCAAAATATCTTCTGAAGAACTCATTCTTCAACATTCAATTGGTAATTTCATGAGAAAAATCAATGCTAAATTATGTCCAAGAAGTCTTCATCCTCACCTCTCAATTTAGCTCAGAAACCCTTTGATGGGGATGGAATGGGGAGATAAGAATTAGGTTTTAACTATTATTCCTCTGTTAGAAAAAGGTCCAGTATGGAGCAAGCAGAAAACATCCCAGTTGTCAAGAGGCATATAAGTTTCTACCCTGTAATACCTTCGCTCTTCCTTTTGTGCCTCTTCGTACAAAGCATTCTTCCTTTTAAAAAATAGTCTCTGAAACCCTGATCTCCACTTTTTGGGGGTATTTTCACAACCCCTCCTCCCCCTCCATCGTCCTCTTTCTGCATGACAACTTTGGCCCTGGCCATTGCCAAACACTAGGGCTTTAAGGGAAGCTTCTGTATTTATATATCCCATCAATATATTTCAAGTCTCAGAATGTTCCTTGGCCAAATTAGTTTGGGAAACGCTGACATATAAGATAGTGTCTATCTATGAAGTATGCCTAGGATTCTGTATGGTTATGTGTACATGTAGGTATGATGACTTGTCCTCACGAATGGCAGAAAAGATATCACCTAGGAAATGTAGGATCAAGAAAGAATTGGTCATGTATCAAGAAGGAGAGGTAACAAATGGACAGCTCCGGCAGAGCATTAGTACTCAGGGTTGTTAAAAAGACCTTAAAGGAACCGAAGGATCCTGTTTCTAGAGCTGGCAGAAACATCTAGTTCAACCCTCTCATTTTATAGATGGGAAAATTAAAGGCCAGGGAAGTTACATGATTTGGCCCATGGTCACACAGGGAGTAAGCAACAGAATGGAAATTAGACACTGTGTTCTCTGGCTCTTAAAACTAGGGTTCATTCCCACACCACCTCAAGGTTCTTCACTGTCCTAAGTGGATCCCAGAGAGAAAGAGAGAGAGAGAGAGAAGATTGAAAGAGTGCTGAGTCAGAGGACCCAGATTTAAAGGCCAGCTTTAAAACCTTGGGCAAGGTCTCCTCAATTTCCTCATATCTAAATATGTCATTATGATTGCCTGTAAAATGAAGGGGATGGATTAGAGGATTTCTAAGATCTCTTATTACTTCCAAATCGATTATCAGGAGAGTGAGGATGAAGTTGCTATCTGCACCACTGAAGGGAGGAATGAATGAAATCTCTTGATGTATCGATTATAGAATAAGAACTCTTGCAAGATGACTATGCAAGCCTCTACCTGATGTGTGCATCTGGGCTATGGAGAGTTTATATAGATTTTCCTCATTTCTCTATTTACTGGCAATGAATGGGTTGGAAGTCAGGGATAATCTTCCCAGCCCGAGAAAATCTCCCACTACTACCCCGTGGATACCGGGCAGTGTGGAGCTGGTCCTGCCCGAGAAACCCGAGCTGCCCCCTTCTTCCTCTTAGCCTTCCCCCCCTTCCATTTCCCCCTTCTTCCTGCCAACCCCGCCCACCTCCCTTCTCTAAAGGTCCTCTCCGCCCTTGGCTCTCCCCGGGCTCCGAGGCTGCTGCTAATATACTTGGCCGGCCCCCCCAGCTCCCGCTGCTCCCCTTGTCCCAGCCCAAGTCTCCCTCCTATTCCCCCACTGTCGTTGTTGGCCCGGCCGGCGGTCCCCACGCTGTAGGCGAGCGGATCAATTCGGGCACTGGGCCGGGGGCGAGGGGAGAGACTTAATTCTAATCCGTATCGACTGCTCCGTTCTTTGTCTGCCAATTTGCATCAAGCGCTTGTCTCCCGCGCGCAGCCTCCATTCCCATTCATTGGCGGCGGAGGGGATGGGGGGGCGGCGGCGGAGGGGATGGGGGGGGCGGCGGAGAGGGGAAGAGACTGGGGGGGGCGGGGCGCCTGCACACACGCGGGGAATACGCGTTTAGCCGTCTGAAAGCTGCTGGGAAGTGTCTGTCTTAATATTATTTATCAGCCGTCATCTCTAATCTGCTTAAACTCCTGCTTCCAGTGGCATGCGGAGGGGCAAAAGGGAGAGAAGGCCAAAGTCGGAGTGAGGGTGGGGGATCCCGCTGTTTCCTCTGTAGTCTAGGAGCCCACCCACGCCTTACTCACAATCCCCCTCCCCAGCCTTTCCCGGATACACACCCACTGGGGTCCCCCAGCCGTATGACTCCTCTAATCTCTTTGACTTCCAATCACAGAGATAGAAAATGTTAGAGCTGGAGGGCACCTTCCCTCAGAGACCATTTAGTCCAATCCCTTCATTTTATAACGGGGAAATAGCTGCTTGTTATTTCTTCCCAAACTTATCTTGCATAAACTTTCACCCGTATGTCTTGTCTCTAAACAAAATGTAAGCCCCTTGAGGGCAGGGACTGTTTCATATTTCATATTCATATATGGCCTGGTATATATCGTCAATAAAATAACAAACGCATTTTATGTTCCAGACTGTGTTAAGGTCTAGGGATACAAAGACAAATATGATATTCCCTGACCCCAAGGAACTTATATTCTTGCTGAGATAACATATCCCCACATCAGATGAAATTTTTGTAAGGTACTTAGTATAATGCCTGGCATATAGGAGGTGCTTAATAAATACTTATTCTGTTTTCTATTCCACGGTACCTGGTATATAGTAGGCAATTAATAAGTGCTTAATTCCTTTTGCTATATGAATACGAATAAAAAAGCGAGAAAAAAGATCATTAAGAGTAGGGATGAAGAAGTTCTAAATGCTTGTTTATTAATTGGTTAGGAAATTAAGATTGTATGTGATAAGAAATGCCTGCTGTGTCCAGAGCATGATACTTAATTTCTGCTCATCCCGGATTTTATAATTTAGTTGCAGAGATCATAAAAGTTTGGATTTAGAGCTAGAAGAAAATTTAGGGACCCAGTCCAAACCACTTGGACTCATAGCACCATAAATTTAGAGACAGGAGGAACCTGGACCATCCAGTTCAGCCTTGTCATTTTTTAAGATAAGAAATTAAAGCCTGGAGAAGTTTAATGAATCAACATTGTAAGTAATAGAGCCTTATGTGTCACACTATCTCCTATACATGCATGGGTGCAAATCACAATCCCTCTGCCCTTCAATCAGTAAACATTTATTATGCCTCTACTGTGTACCAGATTCTATACTAAGTGAAGCATCTGTTTAGTAAATTGCTGATACCAAAAAACTTATCATCTTCTGGCAATGAGTCTTTTGGGAATACAGCTAGACTGATCCATCATCCCTAGACATCCACTCTACAACTAGATCACATTCAAAGCTTTTCCAGTATGGTTAAGACCTATCTCCATTGGAATCTTGTTCAGTCATGTCCAATTCTTTATAACCCCATTTGGAATTTTCTTGGCAGAAATACCTGTAGTAGTTTTCCATTTCCATCTTCATTTTATAAATAAGGAAATTGAGGCAACTAGGGTTCAGTGACTTGCTTGAGATCACACAACTAGGAAGTGTCTGAGGTTGGATTTGAACTCAAGAAGAGGAATCTTCCTGACTCCAGATCCAGCACCTTATCCACTGTACCACCTTAGCTGTCCCTCGGTTGAGGTAGAAATTTGACAATTGTTAGTGCCCTGCTTCCTTCCAGTCCTCTAGAAATTAGGGATAGGAATTGAACCAATGAGGTGCAGCATCTTCTCTATAGAGAATTACTTTGGGACAGAGATTAAGCAATGTACCCAGGGTTAGAAGTAACATTTGAACCCAAGTTTTCTTGACTTCAAGGCTACCTGTCTGTTTATGACTGAGCAATATTCCTCCTCCAGAAATTACTTTGTATTGATTTTTACAGCTGATGCAGTAGATAGAATCTGCTGGGTCTGGAGTTAGGAAGATACATCTTCTTGAGTTCAAATCTGGTTTCTGACATTTACTAATTGTGTGACCCCTGGCAAGTCACTTACCCCTGTTTACCTAAGTTTCCTCTTTTGTAAAATGAGCTGGAGAAGGAAATGGCAAAACATTATAGTATCTGCCAATAAAACCTCAAAATGGGATCACAAAGAATGGAACATGATTGAAATGACTGAACAATAAAAATTTTATTTTGCATTTAATTACTGGTATATCAGTTGTGTTTCCAGAGCAGTATTTTAAAGAAATATTGTTTATAGGATCATAGCTTCAGAGCTGGAAGCAACTTCAGAAGTCATTCAGTCCCACTCTGTCATTTTACAGATGAAAGACTGAGGTCCAGAAAGGTTAATTGATATATTGAAGATTCTAGAGGGAACATGGTGTTGATCCAGTTCTAGATCTCTGATTGAGTGATCTTTATCATTAATCCAGTTGAACTGTATTATGGTTAAGTGGATTTTAATGCAATAATCTTCATGCCTATTCATTTATTATAACATTTTTATTTGTTTGTTTTTGAGAAAAAACATCATATTTTGAGTTACAGATAAATTACTTAGAAATAGAGTTTTTGGAATACTATTTATCTAGCCTAGCAGATCTGAAAAGGCCTCACATTGGCATTGCTTTTCCTGAAGGCCAAGTAGGATTTGTAAAGATGAAGGGAGAGACAAAGAGAGAACTCGAGGTGAGGAAAATAGTCTGATCAAAGACATGAGGGTGAGAATGGGCATGATTTGTTCTGGGGGCCATGAGCAGATCACCCTGACTGACTGAGAGGTTTGTGTAATGGAATGGGTAATAGGAGATAAGGTAGGCTGTGCCCAGATTGTCGAGTGCCTTTAGTGTCAGACTAAAGAGTTTGTACTTTATTTCATAGGCAATGAATCAAAAGATTCCTGGTTGAGTTCTCACTCTAGTCACTGAGAGAAGGGCTCTGGGGAAAATAATCTGAGGCTTCTAACTCAATAAATTACATATTTCTTTGAATCTCCAATGCTTAGCATGGTACCTGGCACATGGTAGGCAGTTAATAAATGCTTGTTGACTGATGGACTAAACATCACCTAGCCAGAACTAGGCAGAATAGATATCTAATAAATATTTGGTGAATGACTGAATCAATCAATGAATAAAACCAATCTTTCCCTCATTCTCATGCTGTCTTCATCTCTTATCCAATTTGCTAATTAGGGGAATTTATCAGAGTGAAGCCCATAAGTTTTGCTTCCTATGAATTCTCAGTAGCTTGGTATTTAAAAACAAAAACAAAAATACTCAGCAAACAAACAAACAAAAAAAACCCAACTTTGTTCTGTGACTAAGGATTATCCCTTTCACGGTGCAATTATTCACAAGAGGAATCAGAAGAAAGACCAAAATTAACCTTTATCCATTGCAATAAGAATGACTCAAAACAGAAATCCTATTGATAGAGAGTCTTGTCTTTCTATCTGGATGCATTCAATTTAATTTTTTAAAAAGCATTTTATTAAGTGCCTATTACATGCAAGGTATGATGGCACTTAACAAAACTAAACCAACAATTTTAAGTTCCCTCAAAGAGCTGACATTCTACTGGGTTTGGGGAGAGGAAAATAACCCTGGTATACAACTAAATGCAGTATATATTTAAAGTAATTTCAATAGTGGGAACTGCTAATTCTAGGAAAGAGAAGTGGATATATATTCCAAGTTGGGGTGGAGTGAGGAACAGTTTATGTAGACATGGGAAGATAAAACACAGAATAAGATGAGTAACAGCCAGTGGCCAGGTTGACTTGAATGGACATTGTGTGATGAGAAATAATAATGGTAAGGAAGTTAGAAAGTGGATTGTGAAGAATTTTAAACTCTAGGCTAGGGAATTTGTAATTTAAGCTAGAGCAATAGGGAGCCATTGACTATTTTTGTTCTCTGAATAGATTGGAATCAATAATAATAATTTGCATTTAAATAACACTTTAAGGTCTATAATGCGCTTGCCTCACAGTCTTATGAAGTAAGTAGTGTAAATATTCTCATGCTTGTTAAGTGAATTAAACCTCACAATATAGATGATGATGAAATGAAGGTTCAAAGGTCCAAAGTCAATAGTCAGAACTAGATTTTTTCTGACTCCAAATCCATTATTCTTTTTGCTACAGAATAACACCTTTCCTCTAGAAATTACTAGTAATAGCCAGAGTCAATATTCAGAACCAGATTTCTTCTGACTCCAAATCCATTATTCTTCTTGCTATAGAATAGCACCTTCCAGCTCTAACATCCCATGATTCTATATGTAAATATATGTATCTATATTCATGTGCCATGGCTCAGTGGATAGATTACTGGGTTTGGGATCAGGAAGACTTATCTTCATGCATTCAAATCTGACTTCATTTACTATCTGTGCGACTCTAGCAAGTAATTTAATAGTTTGCCTCAGTTTACTCATCTATAGAATGAGCTGGAGAAGAAAATGGCAAACCACTTCTGTATCTTTGCCAAGAAAACCCCAAATGGAGTCATGGAGAGATGGCTATGACTGAAATGATTAACAACAAATGCAATATGGATTTATATGTACTATTCCTAACATACTTGTTTCTTTTCTGCACAGGTACCCCTATTCCCTGGACTCATATCTTTTCATGTTCTCACTAACCTTTATTACACTTCAGGGGTAAGGAGAAAGGGTTCCTAAGGCAGCACTAAATCCTATCACTCATATCTCTATTCAAGAAACCTCAGTGGCTCCCTATTGCTTTAAGTATTACTCTTGACCCTAGCATTCAAGATCTTTTAAAATATTACTTGATTGATTTATAATTAGAGAAGCTTATGTAGGTAGTCTGATTAAGAAAAAATTTGAGTTTTTATTCAATTTGAAAATCTTTAAAAATAAAATATTGCTTTATATCACAGAATATAAAGCCAGCTGGACAGCTCTTATGTTTCTTTTTTTTCTATCCTCCCCAAGAAACATTCATCTCAACAATTAGATGAAGTAGTGACCAGAGAGGCAGACTTGCTGACAAGAAGACCTGAATTCAAATGTGACTTCAGATACTTAGAAGTTGTGCGACTCTGGGCAAATCACTTAATCCTGTCTGCCTCAGTTTCCTCATATGTTAAATGGGGATGATAATAGAACCTATCTCCAAGCGTTGTTGTGAGAAACAAGTGAGATAATTCCTGTAAAGTGCTTAATATGGACCCTAGCACAATAAGTGCTTATTTAATGCATGTTTATTACCTTCCCTTGTCTCTACCATGCCAAGTATTTATTTGTTGTTCTATCATGTTTTACTCTTTGTAATCCTATTTGAGGTTTTCTTGGGAAAGATACTGTAGTTTTGCCATTTCCTCTTCAGCTTATTTTATAAATGAGAAAACTGAGGCAAACAGGATTAAATGACTTATGAAGAGTCACACAGCTAGTAAGTATCTGAGGCCACATTTGAACTCAGGGAGATGAGTCTTCCTGATTTCAAGTCCAGTGCTCCATTCTCTGTGCCACCTAGCTTCCCCAAGCATTTATTAGGCACTTTCTATGTTTCAAGAATTAGGAATACATTTCAGAAATGAAATATTTCTTCCTTGAGGACTCTACATTTTATTGGGGGAAAACTGCATTATACATGTAAGTATAGGTCTAGGGACTAGACATATTTCATGGGTATAGGGAATTCCCAGATAAGAGGATTTCCTCTACCAATTCCCTTCTCTATAATTGTCCCAGAGAGTTGCCTAGAATACTAAGTCATTAAGTGATTTGACCAGGGTCACAAGGAGTATATATGCAAAGGCAGAATTTGAATCCAGATCTTCCTGGCTTTGAGGTCAGCTCTCTAGCTATTATGCCATAGAGTGAGGGAGGGATGGAAAAGAATAAGCATTTAAGTGCCTAGTATGTTCCAAATACTGTGCTAAGCATTTTACAAATCTTATTTCTCTACCTAAAACCATCAGCAAGCATATTTTGTGATGGAGATGAGCTAGAAGCTTTCCCAATAAGATCAGGAATGAAACAAGAATACAATATTATTTAATATTGTATTAGAAATGTAACAATAACAATAAGAGAAGAAAAAGAAATCGAAGGAATCAAAATGGGCAATGAAGTAATAAAACTTTCTCTTTTTGTAGACAATATAATGATATATGAGATTCAACTAAACAGTTACTTGAAAAAATTAATTTTAGCAAATTAACAGAATATAAAATAAACTCACATAAATCAGTAGTGTTTCTATATGTCATAACAGAACCATACAAGAAGAGATAGAAAGAGATACTCCATTTAAAATAACTGTAGACAGCATAAAATACCTGCCAAGCTAAACCCAGGAACTATATGAATATAATTATTTTTATACAAATAAAGTCAGATTTAAATCATTGGAGAAGTATTAATTGTTCATGCATGGCAGAGTCAATATAATTGAAATGACAAATTATACCAAAACTAATTTATTTATTCAATGCCATCCCAATTAAATTGCCAAAAAATATTTTTATGGAGTTAGAAAAATAATAACAAAATGTCAAGAATGTCATAGGAATTTTTAAAAAGTAAAAAAAGGTTTATCAGTACCACAGTCTAAAGTATATTATAAAGCAATAATTATCAAAACTATAGGTAACTAATTGAGAAACAGAAGGGTGAATCAATATAAGAGTAGATACATGAGTAAATGATCACATTAACCTTATGCTCGACAAATGTAAAGATTTAAGCTTTTGGGATAAGAATTCACTGTTTGGTAAAAACTGTTGGGAAACTGGAAAATAGTCTGCCAGAAATTGGGTATAGATCAATATGATTTACCAAGAAAAAGTCAAAATGTATAAATTATCTACAGATAATGTAAAGGGAAACATCATAAGAAACTTAGAAAAATGTGAAATATATTACCTATCAGACTTATGGACAGGAGAATAATTAATGAATAAACAAAAGATAGAGATCATTGTGAGAAGTAAAATGAATAATTTTTACTACATTACATTAAAAAGTTTTTGTACCAAAAAACCCCAATGTATCTATGATTAGAAGGAAAGCAGAGAATTGAAAATATATAGAGAATTTTGTCAAATTGATAAGAAGTCATTCCCCAATAGATAAATGGTCAATGGATATGAACAGGAATTTTTCATAAAGAAATCAAAATTATACATAATCATATGAAAAAATGCTCTAAATCCTTATTGATTAGAGAAATGCAAATCACAACACTGAAAGATTATCTCACACCTCTCAGATTAACAGGGGACAAGATAAATATTAGAAGAAATATAGAAAAATTGGGACTCAAATACAATGTTGGTAGAATTGTAACTGATTCAACAACCATTTTGGGGAGCAATTTGGAATTATGCCCAAAGAGTTATAAAACTATAGACAACCTTTGGCCTAGCAATATCACTGTTTCCCCAAGGTGATGGGGGGGGGGAAGAAGAAAAAGAATTTACATGTTCTAAAATATTTATAGCAACTCTGTTTGTGATGTCAAAGGCCCAGAAATTGAAGGGATGCCCATCGATTGTGGAATGGCTAAACAATTGTGGTATATGCTTTTGATGGAATATTACTGTGCTGTAAGAAATGATGAGCAGATTGTTTTTAGAAAAATATAGAAAGACTTGCACGAAATAATGAAAAATGAGTTGAGCATTATCAAGAGAACAATGTATATAATAATAGCAATGTTGTTTAAAGAATAACTATAAGAAATTAAATTATTCTGAGTATTACAAATGTTCAAATCAATTGCAAAGTACCTATAAAGAAATGTTATTCACTTCCAGAGAAAGACCTAATAAATACAAGTATGCATAGAATGGTTTTATAGATAATTTACCAATATATATAGATATAGATATGTATGTATATATTCTCTGCCTCTCTGTTTCTGTTTGTCTTTTTGTCTCTGCCTCTCTGTTTCTGTCTCTATCTCTCTGTCTGTCTCTCTGTCTCTGGATGTCTCTGTCTCTTTGTCTCTGTCTGTCTTTGTCTTTCTGTCTGTTTTTGTTTCTCTCTTTTTTCTCTGTCTCTGTTTCTCTCTGTGTCTGTCTGTCTGTCTGTCTCTCTCTGTCTCTGTATCAAATGGTGGTCTTCCTTAGTGGGGGTGGGGAAGGAGGAAGATAGTTTGGAACTTAAAACAAAAAAAAATTTAAACTCAAATATTATCTCATTTGAAATCTCAAAGAGTTTGGGGCACATGTAAATTGATCTAAAATACTATTCAATTTCCATCATTAAAAAATTCTTCTTTTCAAAGTCCCAAACAGGTGCCATCTAATCCATGAAGTCTTTCCTGATTTATCAAACACTAGCCATCTCTCCTTTCTCTCTCCATCACAAGATTATTTTCCTTCTTCAATTTCTAATAGCACATTAGCCAAACCTCTTCTTTGTATTTAGAACATTCTTCCCTTTTATCATAGTTATTTGTATAGAAGTCTTCACCTCCAGAGCTTAGATTGTAGACTCTTAGAGAGCCGAGTCTGTGAAGTATCTATCTGCATATTCCCAGCATGAGCCCTGTGCCTTGCAAATTAATAGGTACTTAATAAATGCTGTTGAATTGAATGCATGTCTTTGTGTCCGTGTGTCTGAGTGTTCCTGTATGCTAGTACTTGTGTGTGGATGTGTGCCTGGGGGTTGCATTCTGTCAGTGCTCCCTGATTAGCTGGGGATTGGGAACGTTTAGGTGACAATTTACAACTGCACCTGACCCCGGCCTCCGAGCATCGTCCAGAATACGCTGCCGTCCCCACCCCCACTCTCCTCCCATCCCACCCCCTCAACCCCCAGGCCCATAACTGTGATTTATTGGTGGCCTGTGGGGAGAGGTCCTGCCTCTCCTCTCAGCTTGGGGACCAGATGGGCTGTCTGCTGCTCTGGAGAAGGAGTTTCCCCTCCAACAGGGATGGAGGAGACCGCCTCAGGCTCCCGCCATCTCTCCCCCTCTCAGAGGGAGCCCCATTCTCTGTCTCTCTGCATCTCTCTGTTTCTCTGTCCCTGCCTCTGGGTCTCTCTCTGCTTTTGTGTCATTCTCTGCCTGTCTCTGTCTCTATCTCTGTCTTAGTCTTAGCCTTCACCGATGGGACCGAACGGAGGCTGGAGGGTCAAAGCAAGCACACCTTTTCACCTTGCTACCTACGGAGACACAGATAGAGATGGAGATATGCATGAAAACAGACCTACAGGCACACACACACACACACACACACACACACACACACACACACACATAAGGACACAATGTCAAGCTTGACGACTGGGAACACAAAGGGGACTCTGCTGAAGGGTAGGGAAGGGGGGGGGTCTGAGGCAGTGACTGTCCCTTTCCCCAAGGTCCCCACGGCCCTTCCCTGCCTTGAGCTCTCTCTCTATTCTATAATGAAGGGAGGGGGGTTCTATCAGCCTCCCCCCTTCTCATTTTTTCTCCAAGTATTTACCACTAATTTGCGCAGAGCGTGGGCAAGGCTGAAGTCCCTGGTGCCCCCTTGAAGCTGATTTGGGAGGGCTGGGTGGCCCGAGCCTACAGACATGTGGATGTGGGCATGGATATAGGGAGGGGGATCAAGCCCTGATGCTGGGGTCCTGCTGTGCTGAGCCCATTGGGTCTGGGAAGCCCCCCGGAAAGAATGCCTGAGCCGCGCAGGGCTGAAGGTGAGTGCTGGAAACAAAAAGATCGGAGTAAATTATTATTCCCCCCGTGGCTTTCCCAAGGAAACTGGAAGCGGCAGCTTGCAGCCCGTTTTCCCATTTGATGGGGAATCAGATAAATGGCAGGCAGCTTGCTCTGATAAGGCCTTGCTCTGGGCACAACCTCTCTCTCTGAAACCCTCTTACTATGCATAGAGTCGGCCTATCTGTGCAGCTGCACCTTGACACAAATATATCTGCACCCGAGATGAAGCAATTCCCCCAGAAATTACAGCAGGGGGATTGCATCTGAGGAGGGGACCCTGGGGAGGGGCAGGGGTACAGGGAGGGGGTGGGAGGCTGAAGGATTGCAACTGGGGAAGAGGGGAAGGGGGGATGAAGGATTGCAATTGGGGAAGGGAGGAGGGTGGGGGTTGCAATTGGGGGGGAGGGGGCTGGGTAATTGCAATTGGGTAAAGAGTCAGGGGGTGAGGGAAGGTGGGGGCTAGGAGATTACAACTAGAGAGTCACTCCTATATTTTTATGTACCAGTTTCCTCCCAGGCTAGCCCTTCTTGGAAATATTTTTGCCACCATTTCCCTTTCCCTACCAAAACCTCCTCTGGCCATAAAATCAGACATAAAAGGGGAGAAGACAACTGTCTCTTTTTAGCCTCAGTTTCCCTTGTCTTTAAAATAAAGTGATTGGACTCAATGGACTATGGTCCCTGCTAGCTTTAAACTTATAAAACTATGAACAATTAGCCACATAAATCAGTCTTGGATATGAAAGTCTCTGACTAATCAGTAATACAGGAGACATATGTCTATATATGTGTGGAACTTCATAGGAGTATGTGACTATGTGCTGAAGCCCAAAAGTAAGATAAATTCATTAAGTATGCATGAGCTTGGATGTGTGTGTGAATGTGTATATTATATTTATTATTTTGTTATAATATAATATTATAATTATATTATCATACATTATATAGTATATTATACATTATATTATGATATATTATATCATACATTAGTGTATATATATACACATAATATCTTAGTGTACATATATGCATATATATACATTCACACATCTATCTATCTAGATGATTGGCTATATTTGCATGTTTATATAAACGACAAGTGTCCATGTGTTTCTCCACTAGACACCTTCTCCTTCTTTTAAAGTTATTTTTTTTTTCAATTAACAAGCACCGATTTTCTTTCACATGCCTTCCTGTCTCCAAAACTCTTTGGTAACAAATACAAAGGGTCTACCAAAACAGATTTCTATACTGCCCATATCCAAAAATATGGAACTCCTCTGATTCTGAAGAAATGGAAAAAAACTAATGTCCCTCTCCCTGGATGCAGTCTCCCAGTATTAGGACCCAAAGTTCCATTGTCATTCACCCTAGAATCAGCTGTATAAGGGATATGGCATTGTAAGCCATTCATAAAGAAATCATACTCCGATTCCCATGACTTTGCCATCTGATATAGATGACTCCCTGTCTCTCCCCTCTCTTGTTAGGCAGAGATGCTGGAGGGCTGTCAGACAGCATGGCCTGGCTTGGGAAGTGGTGGAGGGAGAAGTTTTGGAGCCTTGTAGGATAGGTAGGTACATGGGGTGAGACATTTTGTTTAGGTTCACTTTATCTCAAAGTTCATTTTAATTTGGGTCTTGGAGTGGAGTGAAAGAAACAGTGTGTGTGTGTGTGTGTGTGTGTGTGTGTGTGTGAGAGAGAGAGAGAGAGAGACAGACAGACAGACAGAGAGACGGAGAGAGAAAGAGAGAGAGAAGGAAGGAGACAGAGAGAGACAGAGACAGGCAGGGACAGAGTTAGAGAGACATAGATAGGGACAGAGAGAGAAAAACAGAGAGACAGAGAGACAGAGAGAAAAAAACAGAGAGAGGGGGGAAGGAGGGAAAGAAAGAGACAGAGAAACACAGAGAGAGAGAGAGACAGAGACACACACAGAGAGAAGGAAGGAGGCAGACAGACATAAAGACAGAGAGAAAGAGAGAGAGAAGGAAGAAGAGAGAGAAAGAGACACACAGAGACAGAGATAGGGAAACAGAGAGAGAAACAGAGAGAGAGAAGGAAGGAGACAGACAGAGAGAATTAGAGAGAAAGAGATAGGGACAGAGAGAGAGAGACAGAGACAGAGAGAGAGAGAGAAAGAGAAAGAGGAAGAGGGAGAGAGAGGAAGTCGGAGGAGGGAGGGAGGGAGGGAGAGGGGTCAAGGGCATGGAGGGAGAGGGAGAGTGTGACAGGGTGTAGGGGTGTGAGTGTGAAGGAGTCCCCTCCCTTTCCAAACTGGCACCTGCCGTGCATGGGTCAGGCTGGTGGAGCAGCTGCTGCCCTATACAGAGACAGAAGAGTCGGCTAACAGATGCCATGGCCCCAGCCTTTGTCTGAACAAGAGAAAATCACACCCTCTCCTCTTCCCCTCCTCTCCTTTCTATGGTGATGGTGGGGGGATGAGGAGTTGCTGAAGCTGGGAGGTCTATCCCTATCACTCCTACCCCCACCCCAGGATAGCAAAGGGGTTCCCTGTTAGGATGCTTCCCCTCCCAGAGCTTTTGGATAGACATGGAGAAATGAGGGTTTGTGGGCTAGAGGAGTGGACCAGAGACTGGCTGGGCCTGGGAAGACGAACCTTGAGGGAGGCCCTGGAAACAGTTTTCCCATACAGTGGGAACATCCCTAGTCTAAGAGGGCAGTGATTAAGCTGTTAGTAAAAGCCCTGGTTGAAGGAGGCAGGAGACCTGAGGGGGAGGCCAGTCCTGGCTCTGACTCAAACATGTGACAAATGACTTTTCTTCCCTGGGTCGGTTTCTTTATCTGTTAAATATACAAAATAACCCCTCTGTGTGTGGAGCAGTGGAAAAGATCATCAATTTGGAATATCTGAGTTCCGGTCCTGGTCCTGTCTCTTACTACCTGTGTGAATTTGGGCAAATCACCATCCCTGGCTTCAGAGCCCCATATAGAAAATGAGGTTGGATTCATTGACCTCTAAGGTCCTTTCCAACTCTAAATTCTATGATCCTATGATCTAACCTCATTTAAATAAGGTAATAAATGGAATGAGCTTTGAATGATTATGAGTTCCAGAAGCATTAGACTAGAATAACAATAAGAACAGAAAAATATTCTTATTAAGTTACTTGCTTGTAGTGTGTATTGTTAGAGAGATTCTGTTCATGCTGTAGAATAAAGCTTGGTTTATATTGTAGGGAATAATAAAATTACAGCAAGTAACATTTTGTTGTTGTTGTTTTAATAGAGAAGTATCATGATGTAGTTGGCCTTGGGGTGGAGACTTAGGTTGGAGGCTTGTCTCAGACACAAACTGATTGTGTGACCACAAATAAGTCACTGAACCTCTCAGGTCCCCAAGAATGGATATACTCATTGCCCCAGGCAAATGTAAGTCAGGGGTTCTTAACCTCTATTTGTGTCATAGACCCCTGTAGTGACTGAAGCCTCAGAATGTTTTTAAATGCATAAAATCGAATATATAAGATTACGGAGGAAACCAATTTTTAGAAATAAAGATGTAATTTTTTTCCTATCTAAGTTCACAGATTCTCCTGAAAAATCATCCCCAAAATCCTTGAGGGTTTATGAACCTTAGGTTAAGAACTTTTGCTATAAGTTATAGATGGATTGTAGATTTTGGTCAAAGGAGTAAATTTCCACAACAGAAGTTTCTTACACTGAAAGAATCACTATTTTGGACACAAATCAATGAACAAAAAACTCACTTATAGAGCCCCTAATACACAATTATACTGTGAAAATAAGTGGGACAAGTTGTTTTCCCCAAACATAGTTTTTATATTGTTTTTGTTCTTTAATATATTGTACAATTTCATCAGTGTGGGCAGTTCATTGTAAGGGAAAGCAATAAATACTCATTAAATGCATTAGTATCAGATACTTTTCTTTTTTCATGTTTCATGGTCTGTTTATTATTTTTAAAACGCAGTGGACAGTTTTCTTCTCTCACTGGTTCTCACACAAGTAATATGGACAAAAGGAAAGAAGGGGTGAGGGAAGGATGGTGAGGGTAGGAAGTGGGGAACCAAACTTCTGGGGGAACACTGGGAAATAATGTGCTGAGGTCTTTACAAATAATATCTCACTTGATTTCCTCAACAACCTTGTGATGTAAGTGCCACTATCATTCCAATTTTAGAACTGAAGAAACTGAGGCAATCAGGGTTAAGTGACTTAACTAGAGTCACATAGCTAGTAAATGCCTGAGGTCAGATTCAAACTCTAGTCTCTTGTGTTCTATGGAGTTTCCCATCTAGCTGATCTTGGACCTCATCATCTAACCCCCTTATTTTACAGGGAGAACAGGGGAAATAAAGTAATTTGTCCAAATATTTAAGGAGTAGGTGATAGAGGCAGGATAGTGGAGGATAGGAGGGTCTAGCATCCTTAGAGTCACCCAGAATCAGACATGACCGAATGATTGAATTGCTTGTGATTCCAGAGCCATAGCATGATGTTTCCCAATGAGAAAACTCCCTTTGCCAGTGAGAATTAGCACTGATCTTGCAGTATAATCTTAAGGTATTGTTTGGGGCACTAAGTGACCTGCCCAGAGTACGTAGTCAGTATGTGGTCAGAAGCAGACACTACTCCCAGCACACACTAGCCACTGTAGATACCATTATGTTACAGTTAAGAAAATCAGTGAGGTGATATAACTAGTTAGCTAGTGTGGAAACTGAGACTAGAACTCAGGTTGTGTGACTCTGAGTCACATGCTGTTCCTAAGAACTTGACTCTAAATAATCCTAGTGTGATCACCAGATCATGGGGAATCCACAATTGTCTCTTTGAGTTAGGTTTTTATTATTGTTTTTTAATTCTGGACTCTCTGATCTCCTTCTTGTAGTAGAGAACAATAAGATTAACCAGGATATCTTCCCTCTCCTGCAGATGAGAACCTGACTCAGAAAGAAAGACTGGATTATTTGGGCTGGGTGAGTGGGTGGTTCTGGCTTGCTTCCCTCTGAGAAACAAAATGGTGGAAAATCATTTGATTCCCTGTGCCTCAGTGTCCTCATCTGTAAAAAAAATAAATATAGGAAGTCCACTGAAGCAGGCTACCAAAAAAAAAATCTTGCTTGCCCCTATCATATTCTCAATGCCCATCAGTTCTTCTGTTTGATACTTAGTGGAACATTGCTTTTTTAAAAAATTATGATTATTTGCCCATTCTTGGACATTGATCCAGCTCTCATCAATGCCCTTACTGGAACACGGATTCCTCGACAATCTCCATATCAGGACACTGACCTTCTTTCTTCTGGAAGGAAACAGGGGTTCCATTTCCAAGCACATCTTCTTGGCCACTGGTATTAGATTTCCCTCTCCCCTTTCCCAAGCAGCTGGAAGCCGAGCAAAGGCTCAGGCTGGTTCCCTCTTTAAAACCCACAGCTCTATATTAAGGAAAAAGAGGCATGTTATTCATACAACAAAGCAGAACCCATTCTCCCCCTCCTTGCTCCCACCCATAAGCACATCAGCCCCTGGTGTAATTACATCCTTTGGCCACGTGCTGGGACCAGGATGAATCCATATGGAAATGGAGGCGAAGTGAGTTGCTACTCAAGCACACATGCTAATTTTTAAACCACAACATTGTGGCTGTTTTTCATTTTCATTTTCCCAACACTGGGAGAGATTAGGTCACATTAAGCACTATGGGGTCTGTCCCCCTGCCTGGTCACATGCGGGGCTCCCTGTGCCATTAATAGGAGTGTTACGCATGCTCGGAGAGGCAAATGCACCCCTAATTGCAGGGAACATTGTGTGATGGCTAGTATGGGGGATCGTGAAGGCAAGAGCCCCCTCCCCAAAATCTGAAGTCAGCTACTTCCATTTTATTTGGTTGAAAGAACTCGTCTATTGCCTCTGGGGAACTGGCTAGGGAACTCACTTCCCAGGATGTCTATGAATGTTAGGGGTAGCTGAGATTTGAGGCAGATGCCAAAGTGAATTGAAAGGTCCTTCATAGAATAATATGTTAAAAATTGATTGCACAAGTATAACCTATATCAGTTTGTATATTGTCTTGGGGAGGGGAGAGATAAAGAGAAAAAAATTAGAACTCAAAAGCTTACAGAAATGAATGCTAAAAACCATCTTAACTTGCAATTGGAAAAATAATATACTATTAAGACAAAAAAATTCTTTAAATTGAAAGGTCTTATAATGTTTTCTCTAGGTCTTACCACTACTCCAATTGAAAGAAGTTTAAGATACCTTGCCCCAATCAATCAATTCATCTAACAACAAATCATGTACTGAATGAAGCAAAGTTCTGTGCTAAGTATAGGGGTTAAAAAAGACAAAAGTAAAACAGTTCTTGCCTTCAAGGAACTTACATTCTAAGTGGGAAGAATATATGATTACATATACTGTATTTCTACATATATAATGCTACATGTAATGTAGAATTGTTGCTAAGCATTTGCCCGTCACCTTCTTTGTCACTTCCCAGACCATATCAAAAAATGGGAGACTAGTGACCCCAAAAGTGAAGTTATATATCTCCTATATATATTGATGTCTTCTTTTAGATAGCGTCTTTGAAGACAGAGATTATCATGCTATTTACATTTGTAATCTCCCAGATTTAGTACAGTGTCTGGAGCAATAAGTGCTGAGTGAATGTTTTTTTTTAATTATTATTTCATTTCCAGTCTTTATACTTTTACCCAGGATGTCACTCACACTTATCATGTACTCCCTTCCCCCTTTTGCCTGTTAGACTCAGCTTCAGGGCTTCCTTTTATGGCAGGCTCATCCTGATCTCCACCATTGCTAGTGCCTTCCCCTCCCTGAAATCACTTTATATATATTTTGTATTTATTTATGAGTGTATGTTTCCTTTCAATAGCATGCATTGGATAATAGGATCATGTATGCTGCTTGAGGGAAGGAATTGCTTTGTTGTTGTTTTGGTAACTGCTACATCTAACCCAGTACCTTGAGAGTAATTGTCATTTAATAAATGCTTGTTGAATGACTGTCTCATCTCCAAATGATCGACCACAGGGCAGAGTGTCTAGGGATGCAGATCATTGCTTATTCCCACTTATACTTTCTTGATAATGCAGATAAAGGACATATTTGGCCAGACATTTTTTCAGCTGTGGAAAATGGGGATTAGGGGTAGGTAGATGGCCCATCTGAGTTCAAATATGATCTCAGATGCTTACTAACTGTGTGACTCTGGACAAGCCATTTAACCTTGATTGCCTCCCCTCAAAAAATGGGGGATGAAGGAAAAAAGGGATTCCAGAATAGAGAGTTGTCTCAAAATTCTCTGCTGAGCCCAGACAAGAAATGAATAGCTCAAGTTCCTGTTGGGATTGAGGCTGAGCAGCTTTCCAGAGACCCTTGGCCAGGTGTTTTCCCTGTCTCAGAGATAGGGCAGGAACAGTTTGGGGATTTGTGGAGAGAAGTATCAAAAAGTCCATTTATATAGAATTCATTCATTCACATATTCATACTTGAATTCAAATCAAAGTTTCTTTTCTTCTCCCAGTCCCTGTAGGTGCTTTTGAAAAGTGTCCACCCTTGGATCATTGACCCCCCAAAATTCTGCTTTTCCAGAATAGCATCTACTTCACTTTGCTTTTTTTTTTTAATAGTGTCCCTACTTCCCCAGACTTTCATCTTGTCTTAATTTCTAAACTTTCCTGATCTCTGAAACACAACTGTAGCCATCCGTCATCTTGGATCCCATGGACTGCTTCTTGATCTTGTCCTGTCTTCAGGAACCCCATATAATAAAAGTACTCCTTTTCTAGCTTTTATTTAGAACATTCTCTGTGATCCATGACATTAATTTTTAAAAATATTTTGATAACTAGATTTCCATATAATTGGTTTCCTTTGTAATACCAAATATTTTATTTTATTTTTTTGAAAAACATTATTCTGAGAAGGTGTCCACAGATTTTACTACACTGCTGACAATGAGGTCCAGGACCTCCAACAGGTGAAGATCCTTTAATTTAGGTCACAGAATAATACAGTGATTCTCAAATTTTTTCCATAGTAGTAGAAGCTTTCAGTTTAAAAAAAAAATTGGCAGAAATCTAGCAGTAAAATTCTCTAAGAATTTTTTCTTAATGTTTATTAACAAATAACAAAAAATTATTAAAACAACAACAGACTTGGGATGTTTTACAGTTCCTTGCAGTAGAATTTGAGAATCACTGGCGTCACAGATGGAAAGCCCTTCTTGGAACAAGGAAGAAATGACTTCAGATGTTACTTCTGGCATGATGTGGTTATGTGACTCTGGAATAAATAAATCACTTAAATATCTCCATGCTTACATGCAACTTTAAGAAGGGAAACTGCAGAATGATACCAGTCTGTATTGGTAGAAAGGGATCCCTATACCATTGCAATTACAGATCTAATTCCTCTCTCTTTTTAAAAGAGAAAGTGTCATGAGTTGTGTGACCCTGGGCAAGTCACTTAACCCTGTTTGTCTTATATTTCTCATCTATCAAATGAGCTGGAGAAGGAAATGGTGAACCACTAGCTGTATGACCCTGGATAATTCACTTAACCCTATTTGTTTCAGTTTCCTTGACTGTAAAATAAGCTGGGGAAGAAAATGACAAACCATTCCAATATCTTTGCTAAGAAAACCTCAAAGGGGGTCACATTGAGTTGGACATGAATGAAGCAAATAAACATCAAACTATGAACCAAGCACAGTGCTAAGAGGAATACAGAAACAAAAGTGACATAGTTCTTGCATTTTAACAAAGAAATCAACATGTACATACATAAGTATATAAGTGATATGTATAAAATGTCTCCTTATAGCCCCAAGTTGGGATGGGAAGCTGACATGTTTATCTCTACTGTGATCTCTAGGATTTGCCTACTTGGGTGTTTTAGATGAAGCTCAATGATTCAGTCTTCTAATTTCAGGCTCATTCACATTGCAGGAAGTCCCTTGATGACGTGACAGGTTTATGGTACTCTATCCATTATTAAGGGGTCACTAAATTAACTTCAAGGAATTACTAAACGGATATAGAGTCAAAATAACTCAAAAGCATGAGAATTCAACCTGATTTACATAAGTCAATCTCAGAAGTGTACAAAAACAATCCTTTCCTTATTGAGCTGAGCCAGTGAAAAGGGGATAGATTTAGATCAAAAAGGAGGCAAAGAGGTCTTCATATGGGGTACATGGTTCCCCATAGGGTCTATGGATAGATTTCAGATGGCTCCTGGAACTTGGGTGGAAAAATACGCATTTTTATTTCAATATAATTGTTTTCTTTATAATCTTGGGCATCTATATGAATTTTAAAACATTCTTTTTAAAAGGGTTCATAGAGTCTATCAGGCTGCCAAAAGGGTCTATGATACAAAATAAAAGGTTTACTTTTTCAGTTTTAAATGTTTGGATAATCTGCCCACTAGAACAGGCTCTTGGACTAATGAGAGCTAACAATAAAAAAATCTGTCTTTGTCTTTTTGATCAAATGAGATGGCTTGTGAAAGCACTTTGCAAACCTGAAAACCTTGCAATAAAAATATTAGCTATTATTATTTTATTATTATTATTCTCTACCTTTCTCCCAATTTCTGCTCACCAAAGTACAAGATGAGAAGGAATATTTAACTTTTGTTTCCCAACATCAAATTTAGTCTCTTCTCCACCCAGAAGCCTCTTTTCGCATGTATAAGCAATCAGGCAAGATGCAGGTTCTAATTCTGCTACTGGGATGGAATTTCTCTTTTCCATCTTCCCTTTAACAATCTATTTCTGGAGATTCAGAAGTCTTCAGATTACTCAGAAAGTCCTTGGGGTGCTCAATGGAGATCAGCTAATGTAGTCTCTTTCTTTTCCATCCATCCCTTCCCTTGTTCAATTAATAAAAACTATATGGGGAAGAGAGTATTGGCACAGATTGGTGCCCCCCAACTCTCTAACTGGCATAAGGTGCCCACACCATGAGATTTGAGACTGGGAACATGAGATTTTTTTTCTCTGTCCCAACTCCATTCTTTGGGGGCAGATTCCTATTTGTGTCTGTCTGAGAGGAGAGAAGGGGAGGGAAGGGGAGGAGGAGGGAGGGGAAGGGTGGAGTAGGAACATCCCCCTTCTATTCTTTCTCCATCTGCACCCAAAACAAGCAGAGCGTGGAGGCCTGGGCCACCTCCCTTCCCCCCCATTCCCGCCCCCTTTTCATTTTCTCCTCTCTTGAATCATGAAGGCACATCTCTGGAGGGGGACCCAGGTCTCTGCTCAATTTCATGCCAGTTAATTCAGAAGTCTGCCCGTGAAAACGGAAACAAATCAACCCCAACTGCCCAGTCTTTCCCACTTCCCCTCCCTTTCTGAACATGACAGACCCTTTTCTACTAACCCTGGGTAAGGGAGACTGCATAAAGCTGGCATAGCAGGAAGAATGTTGGATGTGCCTTGGAGTTTGTGCCACAGAACTTCTTAGATATGTGATTGTGAATCTCTCAGAGTCTCATTTCTCTCTTGTAAAATGAGAGGGTTGATCTAGATCAGAAATTCTTAACCAGCAACCCAAGAAAAAGTGTTGTTGATAGATTTCAGGAGGTATATGAATTTGAATGGAGGAAAAATCACATTTTTATTTCAATAAAATTGTTTGCCTTTGTAATCTTATGGATTTTATTTCTATCTGATTAAAATTTTATTCTGAAAAGGGGTCCATAGGATTGACTAGATTTCCAAAGGGGTCCATGACACAAAAATGGTCAAGAATTCCTGTACTAGATAATTTCTAGGGTACCATCTAGTTCTAAAACTTCGTGAACCATATTGCATTTTTTAAAGGTTTCAATTGAATCTCTTATCTTACAGATCCAAGTCATGAATTAGTCCTAAAAAGAATACTTCTAATGATCAAAAAGTCTAACCTGAATGTCTCTTATGCACTCTACTTTATGAAAAGCATTCTAGATAGTAGAGAAGGTATTCTTCCCTCAAGGAGTTTACAGTTTTATAATAAAAAGAATACTAATGTATATACTTGAAAAAATCAGAAGGACTAAGGGATAAACTTGCTGGAAGTGCTATAAGAGTTCAGAGAAGGGAAATTCAAGATAAAGTGTGACAGTTTCTTTGAAAAAAGGTTTAGAAGTCTTAGTGTACTGAAAACTTAATATTAAGTATTCGCAGTATTACTGGAAATTAGCAGTTAAAAAAGCTAATGGAATTTTAGGCTGCATTAAGAAATACATAATATAAGGGAAGTGACATTGCAGATGTAATCTACCCTGGCCAGACCACATCTGGAATAATGGATTTAGTTTTGGACAATGCAGTTAAGGAAAGAGGACATTGATAAGCCAGAGAATATCCATCAAAAGATAGTCAGGATGTTCAGAATTAGATAAATAGATAGCTAGGTAGATGGATGGATGGATAAATACACATTAATATAATACATACATAAACATACAATTCACAACAATGTGTATACATGCATATATATGTAGTATACTGAGACTTCTTATCTATCATTCTATCTGTCTACATTAGATTGCTTATGTGAAGGACTTCTGTTAGGGCCCCAAGGAATAATGAATGGAAATTTCAGAAAAGCAGGCTTGAGATCAACATTAGGGGAAATTTTCCAACAGCTAACTGTCCAAATATGAAATGTGTTTCCCTGAGAAATAGTGGTTTTCTCTTCTGTAGAGTTCTCCAAACACTGAGTACTCATTAGGGATATTCTAGGGACAATTCTTCTTCAGTAATCAATTGAACTAAATGGCCTCTCCATTTCTGAGACTTTGTGATCAGTGTGAACTGGAGAAATCAAGGAAAATCTCATGGAAGAAGTGAGACTTATCTAGCCCTTGAAAAATAAGTTGTGGCTGGATCCTTTATATTGGGGTATGTACAGAATGGGAAGGACCTCCTCAGAAGTCCTGCTTTAATTACACTTTAAGTCTATTTCCTGTCTAGTTAAGTAAGGCAGAAAAGTCTCTCTATCTTTGACCCATCTCCTACTACCATCCCTTCTGCCTCCCAATCCCTTTATCCCCTCCAGATTTAATTAAGAAGGTGGTGTCCTTATTTCTGACCCAGCACTGGGTACTAAGAGGTAGGATAGAAGGGTTTGGAGGTGAACTGAGATTCAAGCTAGGGTCTCTATTAGTACCTAATCTGAAGGTAGCTTTTTGCTCATTCATTCTTAGTGGTCAGTCAGTCTTTGGAGTGCATTAATCTTAAATCCCCTAGGTTGAAGATAATGGGAGTCTTATACTTCCTTGTATTCTGCACCCAGCCTTAACACCCAGCCTACAATAAGCTTTTCCAACAATGGTGGTTTATTGACTAGTGATGATGGAGGAGGTAAAGGGTGAAACAAGAATCTTTCTCTCTCTCTCTGTCTGTCTGTCTGTCTCTGTCTCTCTGTCTCTCTGACTCTGTCTCTGTCTCTCTCTGACTTACCATCCCAAGTGAAACACAGACATAATAGGATGACTGTGCTGACTGAGAGCAGTGAAATTTCCTTATTTTAACAGGGACTCTGAGAAGATGAGTCACTGGGTTGATAGGAAGCTGAGGAAGGTAGGATCTGGCTTTGGGGATCATGAGACCTGGAAACTCAAAGAACAGGATTCTGTTCTTAGCTTTGATGTTAACTAATGATGTGACTTTGAAACAATTGCTCTCTCTGTACCTCAGTTTCTCTTGAGAGAGGCAACCTGGCTCACTGGAAAGAGTACTGGATTATGGAGTCAGAGGAGTTAAATTTGAACTCAGCTTTACCACTTTCCGACCTTGGATAAATGATTCTCCCTTAGATTCCAATTTCTCCTCTACAAAATGAGAACTTGGGGTCAGATGATCTTCTAGTTTTCATCTAGCTCTAAGTCATTGATCGCACAATTAGATTGTGTTTCCATCTCAAACCATCTCTGGTTCTAAATTGACCCATCGTTTTTGTGGAGCTGGAGAAGCAAAGGAAGGTGTGTGTGAGCCAGGCAGTATGTTAGAATGAAAGTGTAGCATGGAACCAGAGTCAGAACCTGGCTTCCAACCCTGATTCTGCCACTTGCTTCATGTCTGACCTTGGCTAAAGGGCTCAGTAAAATGAGGGCATTTGGATATGGTGATCTCTAAGGCTCTAAATCTAGGATCATATGGTGAGATCTAGCACAGCCTGTGTGGGCATTCAGGCCTTTGCTGAGGAATCAGTAAGGGCCAGCATTTGCTTCCACTCCTACAAACATCCTACAGAAGCTTCCTGCCCACACCCACAGCCCAGAGACATCTCTCTCTCTACCCCTCCCCCCCCAATCTCTAGAAAGCCAAGACAAATGAGGCTGCAAGTTGTGGGTACAGGTGTCCCCACCCCCTTCTCCATACGGTAACCCCTCCCCCTTCCAGACCAGCTTCCCCCAGGCATCCCCTGCCTGGCCCCTCTGGGCTCACGCCTCTTCAGTTGCTCATCGGTCCAGGCCAAATGCAGACGGGCAGTCGGGAGGGTGGGCGGACGGCTTTAATGTGGGAGGCAGATGGGCCCCCTCACAAAGGACCCCTCACCTCTCCAAGCTGGTCCCCCCCACACGCCTGATTACCCCCCAATACCCAAGTTAGAATTGATACAGTGGCGCTGGGTGATTCAATTAGTGCAGCCGGCAGGGAGAAAACAGCACAAAGAGATGGGGGTAGTTAGAAAGTCATTTTCTTTAGATTATTATAGCATCTCACACGTGGAAGCAGAAAATTATAGGCTCATGTGTCTTTGCTTAATATCCTCTGGGGCCAGATTTGTCGTCATGTTGAAGTTAGCTGTCAGAATTGACAAAATCATGTGGAGTTGATGAATTTACAGTGCCCGCCACTCCCTGGGTCTGAGCTAAGCTGGAAAGTCTCTTCTCTTCCTTTTCATTTTCTTCCTTCTCGTCCCTTCCCTATACCTCTCTTTTTCTTCTCCTCTTTCTCCTCTCTCTTTCCCACTCCTCTTTTCTTTATTTTTCCTCTTTTCTCTTCCCATTTCTCTCCCTTTCTCCCCTCTTCTTTTTCCTCTCCTCTCTTCTCCCCTTTCTCTCTCCTCTGTTTCTTTCTTTCTTTTTTATCTTTTCTTTCTCACTTTCTCTTCCTAGCTCACTGAATATAAGATGAACAAAATTTAATTTCTTTTATTTTTCTCTTCTTTCTCTCCCCATACTCCAATGCCACCGCATGACCAGTTTTTGCAATAGCTCCACCAGCCCTAAATAGAACACAGGATTGCAAATTTGGAGCTGAAAGATCCTTTAGATGTTCATTTCCTCAACTCCCTCATTGTTCAAGTAAGGAATTGAAGTCTGGAGGTATATGCAATATATATGACACAGTTAGAATTTGAACCCAGAAGTCTTCTAAGACTCTTCTACATAATAGTTTTGTAAAAGGATTCATTTTTAATAAAAACTTAACAAAGACCAATTAAAATGAACATTTGCATAATGTATGTTTTTTTCTGAGATAACTACCAATATTTCAGGACTCTAACGTCCCATAGGACACCAGCTCTGAGTTTTTCCAGTGACTGGAGCTATTGGTGTCCAGAAACAGTGCTCAGGTTCAGGAGTGACTGACTAGTGGTGTGAATGACTAGCAGTATAAAGAACCAGTGTTTGGAGTAACCAATGAGCAGAGAGACAAAAATAACTAGTGATTGGAGTGACTTAAAGAACCAGAGGACCAGAGGCAACACTGCCCAGTGAGTTTTATTTTTCTTGGCAAAGATGGATACTTCTTACCTCACCTTGTATCATTGTGTATCTCCCCTGGAGGGGTGGCTAGAGCATCTCTGTTCAAGGCTGGTGAGAAATCAGACTCAGGAACATTGAAAATAAAAGTGAACAGTTGGGAGACATCCATCAGCTACCATCAGAGCTTTTTGTCTTCAGAAAAAGACCTTAAATAAACACAAGGCATTATCTTCCCAAGGACAATGAGGCAAGGATATTGGCTAATGTACATCTGATTTTTCCAGAGTTTGAGAGATCCATTGAGTTTGTTGGTTAGCTTGAGTTAAAAGGTTAAAATTCTCCTAAAATCCCTATCAGCTTTCCCTTGAGAAATCCTGAAAGCAGGTTAGTCTGTCTTTCCTCAAAGCTGGCCAGTTTCATCTCCAGGTGGTTAGCTCACAGGACAAAATGCCTTCAGTCCACCTTCTGGCCAATAGAAGGTAAACTCCTGGAAGGTAGCAATAGTGTCTTTCTTAATCTTTTTATTTCTAATTCATAGCAGAGTACTATGGTAGCTACTAAGTAAATGTTTGAATTGAACTGCATTGAAGTTAATGCAAACATATTCCCTGTAGATCCACAGTTACCCACTGGAAGGGGGAAGTCCCTTTAAGTCAACTTATGAGGTGAAGGTAAAACTACAACTCTGATCAAAGGGAGGGAGCAGCCATTCCAGGGACCCTAGCCTCTTTGTTAAATAGCTCCATTCACTTTCTATACCTCATTGATCCTGATCATAGGAATACAGATTTAGAGCCGGAAGAGACCTCAGAGATCATCTCATCTGAGCCCTTCATTTTTTATATAAAGAGAATGAAAGTCAGAGAAATAAAGTAACTTGTCCAAAGATGCACAACAGATCTCTTCCTCAATGACCTCCTAACATTTTAATCTTAATTATTCTCCCTTGGCCCAGTTCCAGCCCTGTCACAGTTTGTGTTTTCTCAGGACTCTGGGGCCCGGAGGCTTGCTGTCCATTCCAACTGGAGGCTTGCAGATACAAGGAGATGAGGCAGAAGGGCTGAAAATCAGCCAAGAAAAGTCAGCCTTCACCCCAGAGGGCAATGGGATCTGTGCCCAGCTGTCTGTGGAGGGGAGCAAACCTGCTCTGTGTGCCCTTTGGAAGGGGGAGGGGAGAGAGGATTTAGGAAGCCCTTGACTTTGTGTTTGTCTTGGAGAGGAACAACCCACTCTGGTTAGCCATCTTTTCTCACTTTGCTTTTTTTTTTTCCTATTAGAAGATATTTTGCATAGTTTAAAAAGTTGGATCCAATTCATTTCTTTCCCCTCCCCACTCCAGCCCCTATCTTGGGCAGGCAAGCAAGGCTTCTCCAATTTCTGACGCATCTAAATTCTTGGTATCTTGATATTTGACTAGGTCCCCTAGATTACTCATCTTCAGGAATCTCACCTCTTTTCCTCTACTCTTTCCATCTCTGTCTGGTCTTCAAGATATGCTAATCAGTGTGTAAGTCTACCCTTTCAAATAATTATCATATATTAGACTCTGCTCATCTTAGGATAATTTGCTCATCTGCATAATCGTATTTGACTTCCTTGCGGATATAAAAACCATCTTACCTTGGGCGAGCTAATCTTCATTGATTGAATATCAAATTCATTTGAATGTGGTTGAAGAGGCTTTTCTCTACCAGCAAAAAAAAATGGGAGTGGGAAAACCCAGTTTGGCTGGGTAACTGAAGAGGAAGATGGATTCAACCTTCATTCTATCTGTGTCCCTCATTCAGCTATGTTAAAGTACCTTTCTTCCTGACCCACTTTCAGATTCTCTGCCTTTAGATTTTTTTTCATATCTCTAGCTCTGTTTTATCTTTCTCATCCCGTCTCATTTCTTTTCTTTCTCTCTAGCTCTCTGCATTTTTTTTCTGTCATTTCTCTTACCCTGGTTTTATCTCTTCTTTCTTTTTTTCCCTTTTTCTGCTTTTGCTTTGTTTCTCATCCTTCTATTACTATTTTCTCTGTCCTATGTCTATTTTTTCTTTCTTCTCTATTTCTCTGTCTCTCTCTATCATGTCTTTTCCTCTCTTTTGTCTCCCCCATCTCTGCTTCTCTTCTCATCTATTTCCTGTCACCCTGTTTTTCTTTGCTACAATCTCTGTCACTCTCTTCTAGGTTCCTAAAACCCAAAGTGTTTCTTTTCAGTTCCTGATCTCAAGTTTTGAAAAACAAGATGCTCAAGCTCCTTCATGATAAATAGGGGAACTTAAAGAACTCATATAGAGTCAGGAAGACCTGAGCTCAAATTCAGCTTCAGACATTTACCAGTTGTGTGACTTTTGGGCAAGTCAGTCAACCTTGATTGCCTCAAACACCTATGACAACAACAACCATCACATCTATAACTGTTCAAGGGACAACAAAGTAAAAAACCAGGGGCCAGGTGGGTGTGCAACAGTGAGTGATAGATGTCATAGGCAACCTGAAAATTCCTGGGATCTTATTCCTCCTCCCCAAGAAACTGAAGTCTCACAAGAAGCCATTTCCAGTCTTCCTTTATCCCTCTGAGATTATCTCCAATTGTCTAGTATTTTCCTTTTTTGACTTTGTTTCACTTAATCATTTACACATTGTTTCCCTCATTAGATTGTAAACCCTGTGAGAGCAAGGACTTTTTTTTTTTTTACCCTTTCTTTGTATCCCCAGACTTAGCACAGTGTCTGGCACATAGCAGAAGCTTAAGTGAAAGCTTGCTTGTTAATGTGACCTAGGACTATGTTATATAGTGGGGAGAGGATATGAAGTGGAAGAATATGCATTCAGGTGAGGGAATTGTATAAATCCATATGTCCCATGTGGAATCTTTAATTTCCTATAAGACTCAACTCAAGGAGCATTCAAGAGATCTTTTATGATTTTTCCATTGGTCAGTGGTCACTTCATCCTGAAATTACTCTTCAGAATCAGAATTACTTGGGTTTTTATTTATTTTTTTATTTTTTTGCTTTTTTTTTTTTTTTTTTGCTGAGGCAATTGGGGTTAACTGACTTGCCCAGGGTCACACAGCTGTTACGTGTCTGAGATCAGATTTGAACTCAGGTCCTCCTGACTTCAGGGCTGGTGCTCTATCCACTGCGCCACCTAGCTGCCCCATTACTTGGGTTTTTAGCAAACTCCTGATTCATATTGATTGTGTGATCTTAGACTAACAACTTAACCTTTCAGTGTTCCTAAGCAACTCTTTAAGACTGAAGGTTGTACATCTTTTGCTGATTTGTGTTACCTGCAAGGAATAAACCACAGATTCTAACCTGTGAGTTGATATATAGATAGTATAAAGAGATATTATAAAGAAGATAATAATAACTCCACCAACACAAATAGGCAGCTCATCTGTAGTTTATAACCTGAGAGAATGGCTTAAGGACTGAGAAATTAAGTGAACTAGATGTTTCCCAGAGAAATAAAATTCCAGCCCTCCTCCACATACATTTTCCATAGCTTACACATTATTTTCTTCACATTAACTTTGTGAAATAGGTAGCCACAATATTATTGTTCCCATTTTACAGATGCTGAAACCGAAACTGAATAAAATATATAAAACAAAAGATAGCTTGATTGATAATAACACTTCATAATTTTAAATTCAAATTTCATTTGAACCTCATAAAGTTGCTATACTCATCTACATTTTACAAATGAGGAAACTGAGGGTCAAAGAGATTTACTTTACTACGGTTATACAACTGGTGATGCCTTGGCCATCCACTGCAATCCAGGTCATTGCCACTCATTTTGATTTTTGTCTTGTCACTTGACTTTGATGGCTCTGGAAGAGAGACTGAAGCTGATAACTTTGTGTACCTCTGCCTCTCTTAAATCCAATTCACTAGAAAGTCAAGCTATTACCTCTAGATAAACATTGGTCTTCTTGGAAAAGAAAGGAACAACAATAGATGGTAAGTGGCAGATCTAGACCTTCTGGCCTTTGGGTCTAGGACCTTTATCATAACAATATAATCAGTGCTTACAGGCATGGAGACATGAGAATGCTCAGAGAAGACTTCATGAAGAAGTAGGTATTAAGTTGGATCTTGAGGGAAATATAAGTAGAGATCAGCAGCCTGGATGTGGCAGATGCCTGGGAGTGTAACCCTGTGTGGTCATGGACAAGTCATTTAAACTCCCTAATCCTTCCTTCAAATGTGGAATGGAGAGGCTGAAGTAGATGTTCTCTGTGGTCCATTCAGGCTTGAAATCTGTGGTGGGGAGCCAGGGATTTGCATTAGGAAGACAGGCTTGCTTGGAGGTTTGGTGTATGTGTGCCATAGGAGATAAGACTTTGAATGCTAGACTAAAGAATTTGCACTTGACTCAGTCCCCTTTAACCTTCTTGGTAACATTTTTCAATGCACAACTTCAGTGAGAAAGGAAATCATCCTGGACCTTTTGTCTGCTGACTTTTTTGGGTAGTAGGAGATATTGCTTGTAGAAGGGAAGAAAATTCTACGTGGGGTGGAAGAGAGCAAGGAACTGCTGCCAGACAAATTCTTCCCAGGGACTCAGCTGTTCCCAGCAGGAGCTGGAGAAAGAGAAGAGGACATTAGCAATTCAGATCTTGGGGGCAGATGTTGGGGAGGTTTCTCCAGCCCACAGGCTGAGCTGTTTGTCTCCCTTTTTACTCTGGCACGGAAAGGACCTCTCTTACCCACTCCTTACCTCACATCCCCAGGATTGTGTAGCTGGGACCTCAGGAACTCGTGAAAAGGGAGAAATCCTAGAATCATAGATTTAGAACTAATAGGCTCCTTTGGGGGTCATCTGCAACAACCATCTCATTTTACAGATAAAGAGAGGGAGGGGAAACAGCAGAGTCTCATATGGATAAAAAGTCACTTTAGAAGTTAGGAAAACCAGGGCTCAAGTAGTGCCTCTGACACTTAGTGGTTGTATGATCCTGAGGAGTCATTGAACCTCTCAGTGCCCTCCAGCCCACACAGTGTGAACCTGTAAATTGCCTCCCCCCCAAAAAGTCTAGAACTGCATTGATCCAGGGAGTTTCTTCACCAGCAATTGCTTACATTGGTGAAATTATATATCTGGTTCAAAGAGAGAGAGAGAAAAAACTGGAAACTGAAGCCCGGAGGAAAAGCACCCTGCCCAGTCATATAGGTGGTATATAGAGTCAGAATTTGAACCCAGAATTCCTGGCTTCAAATACAACTTTCTTTCCACAACATTAACATGTAGCCCAAAGTCTGTTTCCCCCAGAAGGAGGTGGTGGTTCTTTCAATGTTCCCAGAAGCATTTCATTTGGTCAGTACCATACCTTGAATGCCTTCTGAGTACAGTGTCCTATGTTACTTGTTGTGAGGATATTAAGGAAAGGGGAGATACATCCCTTGCTCTTTGGGGAGAAGCTCTGTGGGGGAGTTGGATAAGAATATCAAGTATATACAGTAACTGAAGAACATTGATTTAGCTAACGAAAAACATGACCAAATGAAGAGAGTAGCCAATAGATAAGGACCAAGGGAGTGGACAATGAAGGAAGGATCAGCCTGGTGTATATGTATAATTGTGTATATGTTAGGGAAGGGGTTAGGGGTTGGAATTTGGGAAGGATTCTTAAATTATATTATATTTCCCTCCCAGTTACATGTCAAGAAAATTTTTAACATTCATTTCTACAAGATTTTGAGTTCCAAAATTTTCTTTCCTCCCCTTCCCTCTTCTGAAGATAGTAGGAGATTTGATATGGTTTCTACATATCTCTATCATATAAAACATATTTCCATATTAGTCACAGTTATGAAAGAAGAAACAGGTCAAAAGAGAAAAAAAAGCGAGAAAGAATATTTTTTGTAAATAGAAAAATATGCTTTGGTATGCATTCAGAGTCCAACAGTTCTTTATCTGGTTATAGATGGCATTTTCCTTCATCAGTCTTTTGTACTTGTCTTGGATCATTACTTTGCAGAGAAGAGCTGAGTCAATCATAGTTGATCATCACACAATGTTGCTGATCCTGTGTACAATGTTTTCCTGGTTCTGCTCATTTTACTTTGTATCAGTTCATACAAACTGTTCCAGGTATTTCTGAAATATGCCAGCTCATCATTTCTTATTACACAATAGTATTCCTTTACATTCATGTATCACAACTTGTTCAGCCATTCCTGAATTGATGAGCATCCTCTCAGTTTCCAGCATTTTGCCACCATGAAAAGAGCTGCTATAAATATTTTTGTACACGAAGGTCCTTTCTCCCTTTTAATGATCTCTTTGGGATACTGTTTGGGTAATGCTGGACCAAAGAGTATGGACAATTTGGTTGCCCTTTGGGGATAGTTCCAACTTGCTCTCTAGAATAGTTGGATCAATTCACAATTCCACCAGCAATACATTAGTGACACAATTTGGGAAGTCTTCTTAGAAGAACCATTTTTTGAAAAGCAGTGAAGGCTGCAGAGTGATTTCCTGTGCCTCTGGTAGAAATGAGAGTTTGTTGGCTCAATTTATTTGAGAGAGAATGAGATCCAAGCTTTTCATGGGTATAGGATCCTTCCAGCTCTCTCTTTTGTCCTAGAAATAGAGAATATACAACATGGTTTAGTACATTGGTTCTCAAACTTTTTTTTCCTCAGGACCACTTAATAATCTTTTTTTAAAATTTTATTTGCATAACATATGTGTGGGTAATTCTTCAACATTAACCCTTACATAGCTTTCTGTTACAAATTTTTCCCCCCAACTCCCCACCCCTCCCCTAGATGGCAGGATATCCACTACATGTTAATTATGTTAAAATATTGGCAAATCGAATATATGTATACATATTTCCAAACTTATCATTGCTGTGCAAGAAAAATATTATCTACACAAAAGATATATCAGATAAAGGAAACACAATGTAAGCAAACATCAATTCCATAATATTCATATACCATAATTTATTCAGCCATTCTCCAATTGAAGGGCATCTATTCAATTTCCAGTTTCTAGCCACTACAAAAAGGGCTGCCACAAACATTCTTGCACAGTTGGGTCCCTTTCCTTCCTTTATGATTTCTTTGGGATAGAAGCCCAATAGAAATGCTGCTGGGTCAAAGGGTATGCACAGTTTGATAACTTTTTGAGCATAGCTCCAAATTGCTCTCCAGAATGGCTGTATCTGTTCACAGCTCCACCAACAATGCATCAGTGTCCCAGCCCTCCCACATCCCCTCCAACATTCATCATTAACTTTTCCTGTCATTTTAGCCAATCTGACAGGTGTGTAACCACTTAATAATCTTAAAAAATATTGAGGACACCCAAAAAGGTTTTTTTACATAGGTTTTATATTTACCAACATTTACTGTATTACAAATTAAAATATCTTGTTATGAAAATAATTTTGACTTTGTAACCCTTCCCCTGAAAGTGTTACATCACACTTTGAGATCTAGTAATCAGTACAACAGGAGAGAATTGAGGAGAATAATCTAATTGTTGGACATTCTTATAAAAAAAAATTTTATATTGCTATGATGCTTTAATATTTACAAAGCCTTTTCCTCACAACTCTGTGAGGTAGTATGAATAGTATTATTCTCATATTACAGATGAAGAAAATGAGTTGCAAAGAGAGAGAGAGAGTTGCAGAGAAAATGAGCTAGTATTTTTTAGTCTTTGGATCCAACCCAGGTGCTTCCTAAATTCCAGTCCAGAGCCTCCTGAATTCTCTCATTATCACATTACCTCTCTGTGGCTCTCATTGTTTAGGAAGATGAAGAGAACACTATGGGTCATTGATTAAAAGAGGACAGCTATGGAGGAATCTTGTGGAAAACCAAGAGTCAGGAGTTTTTATTTAAATTTATTTAAATCCTACTTTTGACACTTATTTTCAATGTGGCACACAGTAGAAAGTCATAAACTCTTAAGATTCCTCATCTGTAAAATAGGGTAACTGATAACTATAGTAAACACCTTATAGGGTCATTGTGAAGATCAGATTAGATGTTATATATAAAATAAATAAATAAAATAAACTGCTTGGTAAATGCCAGCTGATATAATTACCCAGAACTCAACAGTCTGAGCCAAAATGGCTACCATTCCCATCAGTTCCAATGCTAAGTTCTAGAAAATACACATTCCCCAAAGACTGCTGATTTGGGGTCCTTCTATATAAGACCCTATAACCTTCTTTGCATCCTGGATCTCTTCAGTAGTCTGTTGAAATAGAAGGACACTTTCTCAAAATCACATTTTAAAATATATAAAACAAAATATTATTCAGTTGTTTTGGTTATGTCTGACTCTTCAAGCCCTCTGTGGAATTTTCTTGGCAAAGCTACTGGAATGGATCATCATTTCCTTCTCCCTGTCATTTTACAGATAGGGAAACTGAGGCAAACAGGCTTAAGTGAGTTGTGCAGAGTGACACAGTGTGAGGTCAGATTTGAACTCAGTAATATGAGTCTTCCTGATTCCAGGCCTGGCATTCTATTCATTGCAACACCTAACTATCCCCAAAATACATAGGCTTACAGAGGAAACCAATTATATTGAAAGGCAATTATCCCAGCTTAAGAATCTCTGCCATATGGGGAGAACATAGCATAGGGTAGGGAAATAACTCTAGGGTCCAACTCTTTCATTTTATTTTATATTTTCTTCCTTTTTTTCTCCCCCCCCCCCTTCATTTTATAAATCATGAAAAGGAGATTAAGTGCTTCAGGGTCCAGATACAGTGGATGGGGTGGAATTTGATTCCAGGTCTTCATATATTGGATTCATATGCTTCCAAGTCTAGTATTCTAGCAACTATTCCATGCTGACATTCATGAGAAAACCGATGCCCAGTCTATTAATAAGCAAGCATTTATTAATTACCTATTGTGTTCTAGACAATATTAGGTGCTGGGAACAGAGAGGCAAAATTGAAACAATTTCTGTCCTCAAGGAGATTGTATTTCACAGGGGGAGACAACATGTAATATATAAAAATATACAATATATATACAACATAAGCAGAATTTTGGGGAGAAAATGCCAGCCATTATCAGGAGCAGGAAATGCTTCATACAGAAGGTGATGTTTGACTTGAGTCTTGAAAAAAATTAGTATCCAAGCCCAAATTTGTTCAGCTAGCAGGTTATTCAGACTAAGGTCTTTTCCCCCTAGACTTAGGTCTCTATCAATATACTATGATAGGCAAGATCTTTTAAGGATCATCTTTTCTATACTAGTCTTTTTTTCCTTTAATGAGCATTTCCCCTGGAAGATTTCAGTCACCCTTCCCCCTAGTTACAACTCTTCACTCTCCATTTGGCCATGTTTGTCTGTTGTAGAGTCAAGGTTCTTTATTTATCACTAATATATTCTCTTGTACAACTCCTTCATGAGGTTGTCATAGAAAAAAGTGCTTTATATTCAACAAATTCAATTGTGTAGCATTTGTTGAATGTCTACTCACTTTAAGGGCTTATATTAGATACTGGGTATACAAATGCAAAAAAAAAAAAAAAGAAAAAAAAAGTTAAGCCCTCCCTCCGAGGACTTTATATTAGTTTTTAAAATTGAAAATGTTATGCCAGTATGAGTTATTATTACTTACCCTGAACAGAGACTACAAGCATCAAACGTTTATTAAGTACCTACCATGTGCCATACATAGAAGCTACAAACACTGAGCAAACAAAAGTTCCTGCCCCCAAAGAATTTACATTCTAATGAGAGAAGATAACACTTAAAAGGGAACTGAAAATGGGTGTGTATATGTGGTGGTAGTGTAGTTTTGAAGACTAGAAAGTCAGACACTGCTTGAAGTACTGTCTAAAGGAAAGTTTGAAAAAAAAAAAAGAGAGAGAGAGAGAGAGAGAGAGAGAGAGAGAGAGAAAGAAAGAAAGCAAGAAAGCCCTGGGAGGAATTCACAAATGTGAGAAGGGGGTCAAGCTGGCAAATGGATTTTCTAGGGTGAGAAAGCCACAGAGATGGACAGATTGATGGATGTAAGGATGTGTGTTTCAAGATGAGAGAGCTCCAGACACTGAGGGAAGTTTCCAGGTAAGATGGAAGCTAAAGCACGGTGGCAACATCTGGAAAGATTCAGAACTAGAGATGGAATCTTAGAGATCATTTAATCTAACCAACACCCTGAAGCTGGGAGTTCTTAAATTAAAAAAAATTCAAATCAATATTTTTTTCTATTGCCAAACAATTGTTTTTTTCTTAATCTCCCTCTCAATTTTTTTTAAAAAGGAAAACAAAACCCTTGTAACAAATAAGTATAGCTAAGCAAAACAAATTCCTGTATTGGCCATTGGTCGAAAACCATGTGTCTCATTCCACATATTAGTCCATTCTCTTGATGTCGAGCAGTAAGGAGCATTTTTCATTAAGAGCCCTCTAAAGCAGGGATTCTTAACTTTGTGGTGTACCATGGCAGTCTTGTAAAGACTGTGAATTCCATTTCAGAATCATGTTTTTAAACAATTGAAGGAAATGCTAAAGTTCAGTTGGAGATGAGTGAAAATTGACAACATTTTTCCTATCCAAGGTCCTAGATCCCCTGAAATCTAACCATGGATGTCTCTGGGAGTCTGTAGATGTTTGCTTACAACTCCCTGACCAAGTCCAGTCTCTTCATTTTACAAGCAACAGACTGGAGAAAGTATGTGGTACATTTCTGTAGTGGAAAGAGCATTGGATTTGAATTGAGAGGCCCTGGCTTCAAATCAAATTTGCCATTTATTAGCCTGGCACTTCACCTTTACAGCCTCGGTTTACTCATCTGTAAAATGAACATGTTAGATTGGATGGTGTCTGAAGGTCCTTTCAGATATCTAAATCTAGGACCCTATGAAACTAAAGAAGATAAAAATAGAGAGAAATGGCTTTTAAGATCATACTGAGTATCTTGGAAGTCCCACAGCTAGTTGGATGAAGAGCCCCAAATTGACCCCCAGGTCTCCTGACTCCAGATCCAGTCCCCTGGCCTCTGTACCACAGCTTCCATCCCACCCTCAACTCCACTGTTACCCTAAGGGAGGCTGGTCACAGACGGGCTTGTTGCAGTCATTTGGCTCCTTTGTCACCTTTGCCCCTCTTCAGCCCTTGAGTCCTTCCCAGGCCTGACTGTGCTAGTCCCACTACGGGCCTCCAGGGCCCTGAGAAATTAGACCGAATCAAAGCAGAAATGAGTTTTCATTTATCTTGGGATGATGCGTGAGGTTACACGCAAGACAAATCGCTGCCTCCACCTCTTCCTTTGTCATTGTCACTGCAATTAATAGGCTGTGGCCTTCGTTACTTCGAGGCAGTCAGCACTAAAGAGACTGGGGGTGGGGGGAGGCAGCAATGCTAACAAGAGGAGAAAAACAGCCTGATTGCCTAAAAAGTTCTGCCCAGAGAGCCTGGAGTCTCTGAATGTTCTCAATTCTGGAAGTCTTAGGAAGGACAATGGGAACCTCCAGAATAATTTGACTGGTGTGTCAAAGGGCAGAGTTGCTTAACGAGGGCAGGATGATGGGGCTTTGTCCCAGGATGCTGACTGCACTTGTAGTCCTTTAGTCCTGAGGAAAACAGCAGAATTTAGCATTTAGTGAGCACGAATAATTGGTCAAGATAGCAAGTGGGCTCTTCCCCTGCCCGTGCTCTGCTGTCCCTTACCAATTTGGTGATCTCAAGTTAATTTCCTGGATTTTTGTCCCCCATGGGACAGTGTCCTCCCAATTTTAACTGTGTTACAGGGGGGTGCTGATAGATGCTTAACAACTGCCTTTGGAATACACAATACACTCACATATATACACACACATGAACACATGGGACATACTTTGAAACTTTAATCTGTATCATTAACATTTTCCCCATTACTTTCACAAGTCTAGGCAATTAACAAAACAATAAATCAAGACCCGATTTGTAGGGGTTGCTGATTTTCAAGGTGTAAATGCTCACACTGAAAATTTAATAATTAGCTCTTTGTTTTGAATAGCTCCAGCAATCCTCTACCGTATCCCTTTGTGATGGGTGTAAAAATTCCTAATTGTGATTTTGGTGAAGGATCCTAAAATCACAATGATTTAAGAAAAGCATGACTACATGTTTAGCGTGTAGGAAAGGAAAAACATTTATTAAATAGCTACTATGTGCCAGACACTGTGTTAAGCACTTTACAAATATTATCCAATTATCACAACAACTCTGTGAGGTAGGTATTATTATTAATCCTATTTTGGTGATCATAAATAATATTGCTATTATTACCTTCGTCTTACAGTTGAGAAAACTGAGACAATCAGAAGCTGAGTTGGGACTTGACCAGGGTCACATAGCTAGGAAGTGAGACCAGCTTTGAATTCAGGTCTCCTTGACTCCAGGCCTAGCACTTTATCTATTGTACCACAGCTATCTGTGACCTGAGATCTATAAATCAATGGATCAAACAACCCATCTACCAAAAAGCATTTTTATTAAGTGCTTACTGTATAGACACTGAAAAATACTGGAAATATAAAGGTCGTGTACAGCAGTTCCTGCCATCAAGATGCTCAAACTCTAAGCAGGAGAAAATGTTTAAATAACTAGGAATATATTAGACATTCTCAGTGAGAATGGAAAGTGATCTCACATGCTAAGGTACTAGAAGCTGGATTGATTAGGAAAGGTCTTCTGTACGAGGTGAAATTGGAGCTGAGATTGAAGGAGGCCAAAAGTGAGGAAAGCATTCCAGACATGAGAAAAAGGCTGTACAAAGGCACGGAGATGGAAGATATGACTTCAAAAAGGGTCAGTATAATTTGGGGAAAGGAAGAAAGAAGTGGGAGAGACCATAGTCTTCCTGTTTTCTAATGAGTCTGAGAAGCGAGAAGGTACCAGGTCAGTGGGAAACGAGATGTTAGAGTATTGGGGATGGCAATAGGAGATCAATGGAATAGGAAGGGAGGTCTGGCAACTAGGAGCTGAGCACCCAGGGGGATGGAGCAAGAATAGCTAGGGAAGTTTCAGTCTGGTTCTGTAATTGGCACAATATCTTGTCCACACACAGCAATATGGTTCCCACACCTTGAATACTCTCCCTCTTCATTCCAACCACTTAATTTTTCCTGTGGTTTTTCAGTAGTTTAATCATATCCAATCCTTCATGACCTCATGGACCATAGCATGCTAATACTGTTCATGGGGTTTCCTAGGCAAAGATACTCAAGTGGTTTATCATTTCTTTCTTTAGTGGATTAAGGCAAACAGAGTTAAGTGACTTGCTCAGGATCACACAGCTAGTAATTGTTTGAGTCTAGATTTCATCTCAGGTCTTCCTGATTCCAAATCCAGCACTTTATCTACTGTGTCACCAAGCTGTTTAGATTCCTGACTTCCTTCAAATCCCATTTTCTTCAGGAGGCCTTTCCAAATTTCCTCAGTTGGTACTATCTTCCCCTCTAGACTTATTTCCTGTTATACATACATACATACAAAATTATACACATACATATAATAAACACATATAGTATACATACAAGTATACATGTTAGCAACATATATAGAGTAGTATACATACTACTCTATATATGTTACTAACATGTATATATAAAAAATATCTTACATGTACATAGGTATTTACATAGGCTCCATTATTAAAGTATAGGCTCCTTGAGGGCAGGGACTCTATTTTTATTTTTCTTTATATCCCTAGCAGCTAGGTGGTAAAGTAGATAGAATGTTGGGCTTAGAATCCTAATTCCTGATTTAAAATCCAGCCTCAGAAATGTCCTAGCTGTGTAATCTTAAGCAAGCCACTTAACCTCTGTTTGCCTATGGATCAGTGATCCATTGGAGGATGAAATGGTAAACCACTTAAGTATCTTTGCCAAGAAAACCCCATGGACAGAAGCTCATGAAGAGTTGGACAGAACTGAACAACAACATATCCCTAGCAGTTAGCACAGTGCCTGGTACATAGAGAACACTTAACTAAATGCTTGTTGATTAACTACCTGTCTTATAATTATCACCCACAGAGTAGACACCTGTTAAATTTGCTGCCTGTGTTTATAAGCAGAGGCTAGAGACTTCTATGTCTTATGAGCAATAAGATGGTGGATTAGACCAAAGGTTCTTTTTTTTAATAGTATTTTATTTTTCTAATTATATATAGACAGCTTTCAACATTCATTTTTGTAAGATTTTGAGTTCCAAATTTTCTTTTTTCCTTCCCTCTCTTATCCCCTCCCTTTCCAAGATAGGAAGCAATCTAATATAGGTTATACATGAATGATCATTTTAGATATATTTCCATATTAATCATTTTGCGAAAGGAAAATCAGAACAAAAGAGAAAAAGCACAAGAGAAATAGCAAACAAATAAAAAATGTGAAAATCATATATTTTGATTCACATTTAGTTTCCATATTCTCTCTCTAGATGCAGATAGCATTTCTATTCCAAGTCTTTTGGAATTTAGACCAAAGTTTCTTAAACTGTGGGCTGCAACCCCATATGAAGTTGTGGGGTCATGAAAAATTTGACAACAGTAAAAAGTATCAAATATTCCACTGAGATTTAATTCTTTATGGAAAAATAAATAAACACACTCATCTTATTAGTATGCAAATTTGCCTTAATCTTTAATAAATGGTAAAATTATGTGTAAACCAAAGAATTATTTTAAAAATACCTTTTTATGATTTTTATCATTTAAGGTTTGATTTATATACTTATTTTATATACCTATATACTTAGGATCACATAAAAATTTCTCCGGTAAAAAGGGATTGAGTGGAAAAAGTTTAAGAAACAATGGATTAGACATTTTCTTTAATCCCTATGATCTCTCAAACCTCTCCAAAGCAGAAATTATGCACCAAGGTTAAAGCAACTTCAGATGTTTCTATGATCTGGGATACCCAGAATCCAAAAGAAGCTTTAAAAATCCCCCCAAACTCAGGAACTGACACTTGCTGACCCTGAGCTCACCCAGCCCTCCTCTACCACCTCCCTTGATATAGGTAGTGAGGCTGCACTAGCAGGACCAAGGACACAATACAGGCTTACATCAAAACCCACTCCTATACCCCATTTCCCCTCTGCTCTTTCTAGTTTTTTAGAGACCCAGGCTTTGAGTAGCCAGTTTGACCACTATCCTGACAAGGGCCATAACACAGAAGCACCAGTGTCAAGGAAAACAGACTCTACCAGTTCTGGGGAAAACAGACTTTTTTGGCCATTAGGCCAGAGATTTGAGTAAGTGACCAAGTGACCAAGACAGGACACTGATTGTGAAGTGCTATGTAGTACTCCACCAGGCTGAAAAGAAAGAGCACAGCATTCAGCTGGACCCCTCAAAAGTCAGTTGAGGCAAAGATTTAGACTTGTGAAATATGAATTCCCAGCATGGGAGGAGGCTGAGACACTTTGAGATCCAGTCCTGAAGGAAACCACAATCAGAGAGGAGAGAATCAAAAAGTGAGTGATAAGGAAAATAAATTGGGGTGGGGTGGGAGTAAGAAGTTCTAAAGATTTCAGCAAGAAGAAGACTCAAAGTCCTTGAAAATAAACAGATAAATCAATAGGAAAAGCAGTAATAACAGAAGAAAATATTTCCTTTATATTCAGTAAATGAGTTCAGACATCTGTGAATAAGTATTCTCCCCTATCCCCCAGGGGAAAATAATCCAATACTTGATGAGATGGAGGATCTGGTGGAATTTGAGAAGAACATGAACACAACTTGTTGTTACTAAATAGTTTAAAAGAGAAATATGAATTTTGAGTGCAGAATTTTCTTCCTGCACAACAAAAATAACAAGCAGAAGAAAAACAGCTTAAACTTGCAATGGTAAACAACAATAAAGAAATAAGAGAGAGAGCAACAGAATAAGAATGTAAATGTATAGATGTGAAGGACAACCTGGGAGAAGAGTAGCAAAAAATAACATTATGAGAAAATATGCTCACCAGGCAAGTAAAATACAATGAACTCAAAAGACAAGAAGTGAAGAGATAACTCAAACATCACAGACCTCTCAGAAAAACACAACAGGACAAAAAAACTTAGCATTCTAAGGATGGAAATAATAGAAGAGAACTCCCCAAAACTTCTAAACATAAAAAATGAAATTCTAATTGAAAGAATTCACAGATCAACTTCACAAAACAAAACAGCAAACACAATGTAATAACAGCCAAGACTACAAACTCCAAGACTCATAATGGTTAAATTTAACAATTCAATTTATAAGCAAAACTGAACGGAAGTTGTTCAGAGAGAATAGTGAAACAGAGGAGAAAATGGTGAAAATTTATCCACTATCATGTAAGCTCCTTCAGGGTAGGGATTGTTTCATTCTTATCTTTGTATCCTTAGTGCTCAGTGCAGGACCTGCTTTTATAAATGCTTGTTGATTGAATGATCTTCAAGTGCATATGATAGACTTTTTGCAGGAGTATGATGACCAGTTTTCCACAGCTCAATAAGAGGTGATAAGATTAGATTAAAGCAGAGTATCCAATACCTCTGATATTTAATGGATAGGACCATAGTCAGTCATCTGGATATGTCTTGCCACTGGACTCAGATGACTCTGGAGGAGAGAGTGAGGCTGATGACTTTGTATGTCTCTGCCTCACTTAAATCCAAATCACTCTCAAGCCAAGACATCATCCTCATGACATCATTGATCTGCTTTTTAAAAAAAGGATGAACAAACAACTCAGTGGTTAAGAGAGAAAAACTGGACCTGTGATTTCAGTAGTATCAGAAGCTTCCAAGGGAGATTCTTTTATAACAACACAGGCCAGCACTTTCTCTGTTTCTTAGAATCTCAGAGAGTTTTGTAGACAAAAAGTATGAGGCACTCTAAAACATTTCCAAGCCCAGACAAATTAAAATGTAATCAGGAAATATTTAACAAAATAAATAAAAATACAATAGAATATGTAATGCTAATATATGTTTTTCTAAATCAATATAGGGTTATGGGGATCCTTATGTATAGTTTTGTGGACATTTATACTTGAGTCTCATGTGTTGTTTATCCTACCTTTTGACCATTGACATCTCAGGGTGATGTCTTAACTCTAAAGTAACTTGGATTTAAGTGAGGCAGAATTGCAAAGTCTTCACCCTCACTCTCTCTTTCAGGGTATAGAAGTCCAGTGGCAAGACAGAAGTCAGTAAAATTATGATGTCTGTAGATGCAGTGGATGACCTTGGCATTTTTGATGTCTGACCAAGCTCTAAGCACTCTACAATGCCTGCTTCAGCTGCCTTCATGGCCATTGGAACAAATTATTATCTGCCCTTTTCATTGGGGGGAGTCTTCACATGCTTGGAGGTAGATGCCTCCTTAATTCACTGAAGGGTTTATGGCCTGTTAGTTGCTCTCAATCTGGTTTAGCCTGTTTGCCAAGATGGTTTTACTGAGGTGTAACTGATGAGTATGTGATGGCTTCTTGGAGCCACATGTGAAAGTTGCAAGTCAAGTGGACATCAAAGGTAGATAAGCATCTTTGAATAAGATTGAACAAGCCCTCACAACAGAAGTACTAATTATCCTTGAACACTCATATTGCCCAGTACAAGAATACACTGCTGATAGAGCTCCAAATTTGTCTAGCCATTTATAAGGACTTCAGTAGCATTCTTGCCCCAATAAATGGAACCTGTCCACCTTGAATGAATCAAGAACATACCACAAATTATAAGACTAGAAAACTACTCATAGAAACTACTCCAAAGTGCAAAAAACTAGAAATGGAATGTTATGATAAAGATTAATTTGAGAGATGGCTAAAATCAAGAAAAAGATAAAGAGGATAATGGGATAGCGATTGGAGTGAGAGACCCTAGTATTAGTGTCCTTACAGGAAAAGAATAGGATTGCCACCAAGATCTATCAACTCTTTCTTGTTGAATTATAAAATCACAAAAATATTGGGCTGAGTGGAATCTCAGATCTGATCTAGTCATTCCCTCTCCTAGGCAAAGATGTACTTAATCCATCTTGGTTGTACTTAGTCTAGTCTTAAAGTTCTTCAGGGACACCAATTCCAAAGACTCCCTCGAGAGCCATTATAAGTGGTTAGCAGTAAGTTGCTTTACTGTCAGAAAGTTCTTCATCTGATTTTAATCTTCCTGGCTTAACATAACCTGATTGATTTCATAGGGAGCCAGGAAAGTCTGGGGTCAAATACTTCATAGAGGTAGATACCATCTCAGTTGTTTCTCTTTTACTATTCCCACATGAGACTCCTTTGTTTCCAGGCTAAAAAATTTTAGAGGTCATCCTTTTCCTTGTAGGATCTCCTTGAAGGATATTTATTTTCCCCTGGATTTCCCATAAATACTAAGAGGTGGAGTCCTCATCTGAGGACTAGGAAGGACCTCTGTCTACTAATTTATGCCTCTTCTGAATCAGGTCCTCCAAATTATCACTGGGAAAGAAGGAACATGACAATTTCACAGTAGGAGAAACTGAGGTTCAGAAAAGGTAGTCCCAGATGATTGAACCAGGAGTAATGAATTAAAGTTCCAAGAAAGAAAAATTGAGATCGATTCTAGGTTAAATTCTAGGTTAAACATCCGGAGGCAGTGGTTTCCCCTTCCTTGGAGCTCTTCAATAGAGATCAGATGACTATTTGGCCAGCATATTATAGTGGAAATTCTTTTCCAGTGTGGGTTGGCCTAGATGGTCACTGATATATCTTACAATTTCAAAACTTTAGCATTCTGATTCTATTAGTTGGTTCCCCGACTGGCCTTTTTAGCTGTTACTACCTCGCCAGACAATGCCACTATTCTCTCTCTCCCATCCCTTTTCAACTCCCTTTTATGTGACATCTTGGCTCTCATTAGAATGTCAACTCTTTGGGGCAGCTAGTTGGTGCAATGGATAGAATACCAGCCCTGAAGTCAGAAGGACCTGAGTTCAAATCTGGCCTCAGATGGTTAACACTTCCTAGCTGTGTGATCCTAGGCAAGTCACTTAATCCCAATTGTCTCAGAAAAAAAAAGTAAACTCCTTGAGGGCAAAAAGAAAAGGTATTAATTTTCTTTTTGCTTGTACTTGTATCCCCAGTGCTTAACACAAAAATAAATGGTTGTTGCATGCCTTGTCTGCCCTGATGTTGGGACTGTATTCTCATTGGCAAAGATGACCAAAAAATGGGAAGGATAAATATCAGGATATACCCACCCCATCACACTTTTTACCATAAAGATGCATTTATTATTGTCTCCCTTGACTCTACCTGATCCTTTACCGAACCTCCCATCTGACCCAGAAATTGAGGTTAATACTGCATGACTTCTACTGTTCCATGATTTCTTTCTTGTCATCTTGTTTCTATATTTGCTGGTCTGTGAGAGCAAGTCAAGTCTAAAGCCAAAAAACTGGGGCTGGATTATGGAATAATTAAATGTTAGAGCTGGAAAGCATCTTAGAACATAGAATGTTAGAACTTAGAACAGAAAATAGAATTGGACTTAGAACTGGAAGGGAGCATAGAATGCTAAAGTTGAAAGGAAACAGGGTTTAGAACATAAACTATAAAATGTTAAATCTAGAAAGGGTCTTAAAGCGTAGAATGTTAGATTTTTAAAGAATTACATTACATAGAATTTCAGGGATGGAAAGCACCTTAGGACACTGCATGTGAGATAGAATATAGAACATAAGATGTAAGAGCTAGAAAAAACCTTCTAGAACACAGAGCATAAAAGCTTAAAAAAAAACCCCTTAAAATGCTTGTGTAGATCAATGAAACCATGATCTTTGTCATTTGGGGCTACCATCTTGGGGTTACCCAAGATGAACAAGTCATAGTGGAGAGTTCTGACAGAATGTGATTCACTATAGAGGGAAATGGCAAATAACTCCAGTATTTTTGCCAAGAAAACTCCATGGATAGTATTAAAATGCTAAAATACATGACATTGGGATGGTGTGCTATGGTCCATGGAGTCATGAAGAGTTGGACATGACTGAGTGACTGAACAACAATAAAGAAAGTCAGGGAAGCCAGGAAGAACATTCCATGCATGGGGGACAACCTGTGAAAATGCTTAGAGTAGGGAGACAAACTGTCTTATGTCAAAAATAGCAAGGAGGTCAGGGTCATTTGATTGAGGAATATGTGGAGGAGGATAAGATGGAAGAAGACTGAGAAAGTAGAAGGGGCTAGTTTGTTAAAAATAAGAGGATTTTATATTTGGTTCTGGAGGTAATAGGGAGCCACTGGAGTTTCTTGAATAGAAGAGAAACATAGATTTGAGCTTTAGGGAGATAAATTTGACAGTTGAGTGTATGATGCATTTTTCAGTCTATTTCAATAGTCAGGTAGCAGGTAATAAGGATCTGCTTTGGGGTGGTGGCAATGTCAGAGAAAGAAAGAAGGGGACATATTTGAGAGATGCTTAGAAAGTAGAAATAGGACTTGGTTACTATTGGATTTAGAGAAGTAAGAATGGGGGATAAAGGATGATGGTTATGTATATCTTTAATAATAAGAGGAAAGTCAGAATGAGATTTTTAGAGAGTTAGTAAATTCAATTTTGTATATATTAAAGATGTCTTCAACCAGAAATCTGAGATTTAGTTTGAGATTTTGAGATTGAGATGTCCAACAGGCAGTTGGAAATGTAAAACAGATAGTCATGTCCGAGGTTAGGGATGGATTAATTGCTTTGAGAATCATCTGCATAAAGATAATGGGAACTGATGAAATCAAGGGAAATAGTATATAGAGGGAAAAAAGAAGAGGGCCCAGGAGAGAGTTAACCCACAGTTAATGGATATGACCTGGATAAGAATCCAGTAAAGGAGGCTGAGAAGGAGTGATCAGCTAAGTAGGAGAACCAGGAGAGAGCAGTGTTATAAAGAACCTAGAGAGAAGACAGTATCAAGAACAAGAGAGTGATTGACAGTGTCAAATACAGGAAAGAGGTCAAGAAGGATGAGGATTGAAAAAAAAAGCCATTACATTTGGGAATTAAGATTTCATTGGTAACTTTGGAGAGAGCAATTTCAGTTGAATGATGAGGTCAGAGCGAAAGAATTTGGAAGAGAATGAGAGGAAAGGAAATGGACGCATCTATTGTAGATGACTTTCTCAAGGGGTTTAAGCCATGAAAGAGGGAAGATGAATAAGATCAGTAGTTGGGATGGATGGTTCAAGGGAAGGTTTTTTTGAGGATGGAGAGACATGGATGAGTTGTGGCATTAGGGAAGCAGTCAAATAGACAGTCAGAGATTGAAGTGAGAGAATATGAATGATAGAGAAGAGGCAATATGGAGGAGAAGGAATGGAATGGGATCACATGTGCACGACACTTTCCCTTGCCTTATCAAAGAAAAAAGTAACCTCTTCATGTGAGACAGGGTAAAGGAGAAGATAGTGATGGAAAATATCTGTGTGTTATGAGATGAAGAAGGGGGGAAGAAGGAGTACTCAGCAAATGGTCTAAAATTTTTTGGTGAAATATGACTTCTTATCTGAGAGGTTGAGAGGAGGGAAAGGCTAGGAAAGTGTATGTGGCTGGGATGAAAAAATTGCCTTTCAGTAGTGAGAGCCCAGTTGAGATCCTGTAACATAAATAGGGACATAAGATCATAGATTTACCTTCCAGGTTATCTAGTCTGAGTCTTTCATTTTACAGATAAGGAAACTGAGGTCCAGAGGTATTAAATGACTTACTCAAATACTCAAAGTGACAGAGGCAGGATTCTAACTCGAATCCTCTGAGGCCTCCACCCTCAGAATTCTAAGGGGTGTCTGTCATGAAAGCCATATCCTGAAACAGTAAGGATGGTATGGAGGAGGGGAGAGTTGGCACAAATTAGTCCTTGGGTGGAGGGGCAGTGGTAAAGTAGGTAGGGTACTGGCCCTGCAGTCAGAGTTGAAATCTGGCCTCAGAAATTGACTAGATGTGTGACCCTGTGCAAGTCACTTAACTCTGCCTCCAAAAAGAAAGGAGAAAGGGAGAAAGGAAGAAAAAAAAATGGTTTCTGAATGTAACAATAAGAAATGGCAAAGTAATCATTGGCTGACAGTATACTAACTCACTACAGAGCTATGGAACATTAACCTGGGAACCTGGGCAGGGGATGTTGCAGTGTCTGGCACATAGTAGGAGCTTAATAAATGTTTATTGACTGATATATGATTATGGTGATCTATATGGCTTTGTTCCAGTAGGGAGAAAGCAACCACGACCAGAGGTTACAAATGCTTGGCCCCATGCTGGAGATGGGGTCAGCTGGCTTGAAGAAGACATCGGTTCCTGGGATCCCCTTTGACTTCCATTGCTCCTGTCTCCGTTCTTGCCATTCCTCTTGGTCTTGGGGGGGGGGGGCCCCCCCCCGCGGGGGCGGCGGGGCGGCAAACAACCAGACTTGACTCCAAGCGGTGGACACGTTGTGTTCTGGTTCAGTGGAAGGACCTTAAACTCGGGGACAAGGACACAGCAGTAAAAGATGAATCAGCCGAACCCCCCGGTTCCGCAGCAGGCAGACCCCAGGTGTGTGATAGGGAGCAGTTAAATTTCATCATTACCCTTTCTTCGATGGTGTTTTTTATAGTCCTTTTTACTACTGGCACTAAAGGTGCTGGACTCATCCTGGCCGCGTCGAGGACATCACTCGTCAGCCTGACTGCTCTGTGATATAAAAAAATGACAAGTCCTGGCTTAATCTTTCTGATAACTGTGTTCCGCGCCCTCATCCATCTCCACTGAGGGGTTTGGGTGAAGCCAGAAGACAAGAGCATCACAGCATTTAAGAATGAAAAATTAAGTGCCCTTTTTAAGCACAGCATGGAGCTCTGGAGACTGGCATGACACAATCTTCCTACCACCACCGGATGGGTGGGCAGCAGGAGATGGAGGAGGGATCTGGGGAGGGGGTGAGGGAGAGAAAGGTGGCTTCAATAGGTTGGGGTGTGTATGCGTGTGTATGGGAGCATGACTTAGTGTGCACACGAATGCATGCCTTGGGGATTGTGTGTGCCCTGTATGGATGTAAATGCAAGTGTATCCCATGTGAATATGTATGAGTGTGTCCCTACGAATGTGCATGTAAATGTGTGTGTCCTGGTGATTGTGTGTGCCCTGTGAATAGTAAGTGTGCCCTTCTATGTATGTAAATGTATGTGTTCTTGCGATGGTATGCCCATATAGATGTAAATAAGTGTGTTCCTATGATTGTACTTGCCCTGCATTTAGCAGACATGTCCTAGAGTATGTATGTAAATATGAGTGTGTCTTTGTGATTGTGTGAGCCCTGGGAGAGTGTAATGAGTGTGCCCTTGTGCAAGGGTATATAAATGTATATGCTCCATATATATATATATATATATATACATACATATGTTTGTACGTAATTTTGACCCTGTGATTGTTTACTTTGTATTTAGTGGATATGCTCTATAAGTATGTAAATGTGAAGGTACCACTCAGTGTGTATGTAAATTGTGTTCCTATAGTGTATGTTTAAATGTGAATATGTGCCCTATGAGTGTGTCTATGCATGAAAGTGTATGTGCCCCTTGGACACCTATCTAACTGTGTGTACCCTAGTGAGTATATTTGTCCCTGTGTTTTCTCCTGTATTTATGTAAATGTGTGTGTCCCTGTAAGTCTAAGTGTAATCCTGTGAGAATTTATGGGTAAGAGTATGCCTCGGGCGTATAATCCTGTATTCCTACAGGAGTGTGTCAGTTTATGTTCTCTCCCCAAATCTATAGGTGAATTTGTGCCCATCCCTGTGAGTGTGTACCCATAGGTATGGATATGTATGTATAAATCTGAGGGTGCCCATCTGTGAGGGCACATTTGTGAGTCTTCCTGAGTGTGTGTGTGTGTGTGTGTGTGTGTGTGTGTGTGTGTAGGCTGGGAGTGCAGTCACAACTCTACACAGGCCATTGCATGCCCACTGCTGGCTTAGGTTACCGCCTGGCCTGTTCCAGTGGCCAGGAGTCCCTCCACTGCCTGGCTGCCCTTTTCTGTTACCTAGAGAGCTAGGACGGGCTTAGCTCATTCCTTGTCCCTGAAAATAGAGGTTTTCCCATAAAGGGAGCTGCTTCCCTCTGAGGGAAGAGCAGCGGACTGGTAACTTTGGTTCCTAGGCCTGGAAAAAGGGCCCCTTTGAGGAGGAGATGTCCTACCGGAGGGAGACAAGTCTACTTCCTCATGGTCAAAGTCGGCTTAAGAAAAAAACCCCAAACACCCAAACTGGCAACTCTCTACCCGGCGTCAAATCTCCTAATCTCCGGCTCTCTAATCGCCTCCAGCGGAACCCACCGGGAGGAACCAAACGGGCCTCCTCGGGTTGCGAGATTCAGAAGAGGATTGGGGGTTGGGGATGGGAAGGAAATCCAGGAGTTGATCCGGGCAGCTCACGCTTCTCTGCATCGGAGCTCTTTATACCCGAACTCCTAAACATTTGTTGTTAATAAGAAACACACACACACACATCCCCGCAGGAAAGCCTCCCCCGTGGGCGCGGGCAGCTGCAGTCGGCGCCCAATCCCCTTATCGAGGGCTCCTGTGGTTCGGCGAACAAGATGAATTGGGCGATAGGGCGGCCCTTATCGGGCTGCGCCTTTATCAGGTAAGCTTATCCAGGCGGGTCTCTTCTGTGCCTGTGTGTGTTATCTCTGCAGCCGAGGGGGACCGCCTGCTGCCGGGCCTACCCGCCTGCCTGAATGCCTGCCGGCTTCCCCCAGCCCGAAGCGGCTCTGTTGGACCTCCACCTCCCTCGAATTGTTGGGCCTCCCTCTTCGTCTTACTGTTGGACCCTTCTCCTTTCTGATTGTCTGACCCACTTTATTGCCTGGTTTCTTTCCAGTTCCCTAGCCAGAACCCCCAGAGTCTGGGACACACGGGGTAGTTAGAAGTGGGGGGTAGGGATGAGCGTTGGGCTGGGAGGGAGAGTTGGAGGAAGTATGGAAGGATGCAATTCTTTTCATTTGACTGAAGAGACAGCAGGTGGGCAGATCAGCGTTCCGCCCTATCCCCTACTCCACACGTAGGATGGGGTGGAAGCCGGAAGGGCTTTCTCCTTCCTCCAGTCTCCAGCCTGTATTTACAGTACCACCCACGTGTCACTTAACACATCCTGGGCCTCAGAAAAAGGCCTGTGGCGAAAAGTAATGACTTTCTGAATTAGATACACAGCCTAGTGTTCTAGCTACTTGAGTCCAGATCTTATCTTTCCGCTAGACAGTAAGCTTTTAGAGGGCAGGCACCAGGGCTTTATCGCTTCCCCTAGCATCTCATAGGGGAACAATTGAAATCCCTGGAATGAATATTTCGGGTATTCAGCTGTCACTCCTCAAAGCTGCTAGGGCAGGTGTGAAGGATGACAATTCCAGTTCCTCCTCAGACCTCATTGTGGAGAAGAGTCAAGTCCATCTTAGTTAATTATCACATAATCTTGTTGTTGCTGTGTGCTGTTTTCTTGGTTCTATTCACTTCACTTAGCATTAGTTCATGTAAATCTCTCCAGGTCTTTCCTGTGGATCGTTTCTTATAGACCAACAATGCTCTATTACATTCATATATCATAACTCACTCAGTCATTCCCCAACTGATGGGTATCCACTCAGTTTCCAATTCCTTGCCACTACAAAAAAAAAAAAAAAAACCCAACAAACAAACAAAAAAAAAGGGCTGCTACAAACATTTTTGCACATGTGGGTCCTTTTTCCTTTTTTTATGATCTCTTTGAGATACAGACCCTGTCTGTGGAGATTGGATCAAAGGGATAGCTGTTTCGGCATAGTTCCAAATTAAGGCTTTCTTCTTTTACTTTTGTTTAAACTTTCTCCTCTTGCACCTAGTTTAAAAAAAATCTAAATAAATAAATCTGGGAAGGGAAAAGCCTCAGAGTATCTGGCCAAAACAGAAATGGTTGTTATTTACATTCAATCTGAGTCAATCAAGACCCAAAGTAAGACCAAATGGGGCTTAGCCTGGGATCTGTTGGTGACCAATGAGAATCAGAGTGGTTTTGGTTTAAAATATGGTCCTTAATAAAGAAATCTTGCCAGTAAATCCCAGAATATCTTGGTAAAATTCTATTTATTTAGATTTTTTTTAACTAGGTGAAAGTGGATATTCTTTGCTTCAATTACTAACTAGCCTTAGTCAAATGGTTACAGCCTCAGTCAAACTGAAATCTGTTGAAGACCTTAGATTAAAAAGGCCAAGGTCTCCCATTGCATTCAAGGTCATCTCCAGTTGCCTTGATCCATATCTGGCTACTGGACCCAGGTAGCTCTGGAGGAGAAAATGAGACAGATGACCTTGCACAGCCCTTCCTCATGTAAATCTAATTCACTTGCATGTCATAGCATTACTTCCCTCATGTCATGGTCTCTTCAAAAAAGGACAAACAACAACAAGCTTCCCCCATAGCTAAACAAAGCCTAAAGCTAGATAACCAAAGCCTTGCTCTCTGAAGCTGTGTTAGCTTCCTAGCGATCCCTTGGTCACCCCTGGCCTTTCTTTCTTTGCTGACCATTGCCATAGTATCTGGATAACCTAACCTGGCCCTTCTGCTTCTTTTTTTTTTTTTATTCCTGAAGCCAAAAGAGTGGATGAGGAAGTCCAAGATTTATGTATAAAGGAAAGTAATTTCAGAAAGATGATTAGAAGTATATACAAAAGATCATAGAAGACCTGTGTTTACATGTGACTCTGATACAAATCATGTTTCTTTGGCCAAGTCATTTAATCTCTTGATACTCCAGTTTCTTCATCTCTAAAATGGATATAGTCACAGCACCAATTTCAAAGGATGGTTGTGAGAACCAAGTAACACGTGTAAGGCACTTTGCAAATAAATGCTTGCTATTATTACTATTATAATTATGGTTTTAGAATATAGAAGGACCTCAGAATCAGTTAATCCAATCTCATCATTTAACAAAGAAGGAAACAGGCCTAGAAAGGTTATGACTTGCTCAAGATCTCCCAGGTAATAAATCAAGGTTTCATCTTCAGGCCCTTTGAAATGAAGTGCTAATTTTGCTATACCTACTAGCCAGTGTCAAATTGAGTGGTAAGTAAGCTTTCTAATGTAATCCTTATTTTGAAAAAAAAAGTTTGTTTCTATAACACATTCATTTCTGGAAATGAAACCAAAGCCTCCCATATAGGAAAGAAAAAGAGTTTTAGAAAAAGCACAGATAGTAACCATATCTGAAAATGCTCCAATGGTCGCCTACCTCTCCAACAGAAGAATGTGTTTCATTGTCTTCTAACCTAATCTTAAACTGAAGTTTCTCAGGTCTAGTTTAACTCTATAATCCCTTCTAGACTCAGAAAACACCCTTTATCCAGCTTTCCCAAGACCCCCAAATTACGGTATCTTTTGCTCCAGCATACCCCCATCCCTGCTGATTTGGATTTAGCTCATTTTGAAAGTCTGGACTCCTATTCATTTGTTCTTTTTGTAATTCCTAACTAATCAGGAATCTTTACATCTTCCATATATCTTCCTGCCAAAGCTTTTTAGCTCTCTATAAAAAGCTTCCCTTCCTCTGAATAAAGAAGGAAGAGGATAAAAGCTATCATTTGCAAATTATTTTCCTCATCATCCAGAAATATGGACATTAAGCTGGATGTCCAGTTTACCCTCAAAGTGTATACAAATAATGCAATCCCTTTCATTTTTGTAGGCATAAAGACTGTCGGACCAAGTCTAACTGTGAAGTGCCACTGATCAGCTGTAAGAATCAAAGGAATCAAAGCTAGCCACCTAGCAAGTGTCATAAAGAATCAGAAGGAAGGACTTCTCCACTATTGCTGATGGACTGTCAAGTACCAGTTCCCCACAATGTGGTAAGTGAGTCACACATCAGACTCACTTGGGCAAAGTAGATTGTTTGCTTACTTCTGCTTCGTTTGGTCTTCTCTGAATCCCACTTTACATCTGTTAGGGAACAAAACTATAAAGTTGGTCCAAGTCTCCTCTCTCCCTCCCTATTTCTCTAGAATAGAATTTCATTGGAAGGCTTTGTTTGCCTTCCTGTTAATAGTCAGGGATTGACAAATGCCTATTGACCAACTGTGCTATTGGAGGGTAGGAGATCAGCCTGCTGTATCATCCCTCACCTTGACTATTGTAACTGCCTTCTAATTGAGTATTATCCTAATAGTTTCCTCACTTCACTCCATTTTCTCCATGGCTGTCAAAATGATTTTCCTTCAGTGTAGATCTCAAGAAGCTCTGATGGCTCCCTGTTGCCTCTAGTCTCAAAACTCTTTTGGTTTTTAAATTCTTTTCTGGCTTAGCCCCAACCTATCTTTCCAATCTCATTGCTTCATATTACTTTCCTTCCTACATTTTATAATTGACACAAACTGGCCTTTTGTCACCTCTTTTCTGATCTTGTAGCCTTTGTACTGAATGTTTCCCAAGTCTGGAATGTATTCCATCTCTATCTTTACTTATACTTCACAGAATTCCTTCCTTCTTTTAAGATGTAGCTCAACAGGCTGATTTCAAAAAAGCCTGAAAAGATTTACATGAACTGATGCTAAGTGAAATGAGCAGAACCAGGAGAACACTGTACATAGTAACACCAAGATTATGTGATAACCAACTGTGATGGACTTGGCTCTTTTCAGCTGTGAGGTGATTCAAGGCAATTTCAATAGATTGTAATGGAAAGGCCATCAGTATCCAGAGAGAGAACTATGAAGACTGAATATGGATCAAAGCATAGTATTTTCACCTTTCTGTTGTTGTTTGTTTGCTTGTTTTTTTCTTTTTGATCTGATTTTTTTGCTCAGCATGATGAATATGGAAATATGTTTAGAAGAATTGCACACATTTAACCTATATCAGATTGCTTGCTGTTTTTTTTATTTATTAATACTTTTTATTTGCAAAACATATGTATGGGTAATTCCTAAACATTAACCCTTACAAAACTTTCTGTTACAAATTTTCCCCCCTACTCCCCACCCTTCCCCTAGATGGCAGGATATCCACTACATGATAATTATGTTAGAATACTTAAGAAATCGAATATATGTATAGTTATTGCCACACATCATTTTTTTGTGCAGGAGAAATCGTATCTACAAGAAAGAATAATCCGATAAAGGAAATACAATGCAAGCAAACCTCAATAGAGAACATGAAAATGTTATGTTGTGGTCCACATTTCACATCCCTCTCTCTGGGTGTATATGGCTTTCTTCACTGAACAATTGGAATTGGTTTGAAGCATTTCATTATTGAAGAGAGTCATGTCCCTTAGAACTGATCCTCATATAGTATTGTTGTTGCCTGGTTCTGCTCATTTCACTCAGCATCAGTTCATGCATTGCTTGCTGTTTTGGGGAAAAGATGGGAGGAAAGAGAGAAAAAAATTGGAATATGAGGTTCTATAAAGATGAATGTTTAAAACTATCTTCACATGTGTTTGGAAAAATAAAATATCATTAAAAAAGATGCAACTCAAGTACCACCTTTCATGCCAAACCATCCCTGATCTTCTAACTGCTAGTGTCCTTCTTCCTTAACTACTTTGTATTGGGGGTCTATGGGGTGTTTGGGGAAAACTTGCACCTCTGGTGTGAGAGTTTGCTCAGTTTTATTCAAGACTGCTCACCTACCTTTGGTGTTCACCTGGCACTCAACTCTTACCTGTGGCTCCAAAAAGTTGTGGCACAGTGGCCACACTGAAGAAAAACCATATTGGCAGATGAGATAACCAGGATGATGAACCAATGTCAAACTCATTGGTTAGTTAGGGGGATGTTTAGAGAGAACAATTTGTTCCAAAAGCCATGAAGACAGCTGAAGTAAGCACTGGTGGAGTTCTTATAATTTGGTCAGACATCAAGATGTCAAGAGCATCCATTGTATCCCATGCTATCCCAGACTTCCTTGACTCTGGAAAAGAGAGTGAGAGTAAAGACCTTGTGTTATTCTGCCTCACTGAAATCCAATTCACTTTAGAGTTGAGACTATTGTTCTATAAGAAATGAAGAACATTTTAGAAAAATCCAGGAAGAATTGTTGAACTGATCCAAAGTGAAGTGAGCAGAGCAT